>CM034350.1:117901562-118067808 GCA_019925275.1 Mytilus edulis | reverse complement strand
CATGATTCGTAAATATAAATCTACATGAAGACATATAATACGCTCAGGTATTTCACATCAAACCTTTTATGATAATATTTAATGAAAAGCACACAAATGCCTAAATTCACCTCAACAGATAACCAAACTTTTAAACGAACTTTTGTAGAAGTGATCCGTGTTGTCAGGTCATAAAAAAGGTATATTTCGGTATTAATATTGATTCATTCGAAGGGTCTTTCTTTTGGAAATAAACACATTTTATTCTAAAACCAGTTGTTGGCATGATACGAGTTATGTTTATTGTCATATCATTAATGATGATATGATACTAAATCGCTAACCAAGGGTTTATGCTTAATTTTTAAATCATGAAGACATGATCAGTTTAATCGAGGTCTGGAGCCACTTAGTTGCGCCTGTCCCAAGTCAGAAGCCTCTTGCCTTTGTTAGTTTTTAATTTTATTTCTATGTCTTGAAGTTCAGTGTGACGCCCATTTTCATTGATCTGGTACCAACTTTTGTTCAGGAGCCAGCTGAATCCAACCTATGGGTGCGGGATTTTCTCGCGATGTTGATTACCGATTGCTGGTCTTCGTCTGTTTTCTGCTTTTTCAATGGATTGTTGTCTCTTTGACACATTCCCCCTTTACAATTATTAATTATATATATACATATATATATATAGATATATGTCTGAGCCAGTGACAACTCTACAACAGATTTATCCATCGGACCACCAGCAGCAACAATATTTATCTATTTCACCATAATTTTACCTAGTTAAACAAGAACCACCACGCATTTGTGTTTCATTGTTTCGGGTAAGCTCGATAGTTTGATATCTGTAAGAAAACTTAGAACGAAAAGTGAACAACAAATATATTTCTTTCATATTCAGTTATTACTTTGATAAAAAATAAAATGCAAAGATAAAAATGGTTGAATATGTTTCATTAAGACAGTAACCAAAGGACAGGCATATCAAATAAAAACCTATAGAATAACATAACGTCTCAAAAAAGAGTAAATGCAATTGTAGAGATCTATTGTGGCTGTCTTGCAATCAGGTGTTTGTTAATCGTTTAGAGTCATACAGTGACTTATATCTGATCTTATCTCCTTATATCTTAGTACAAGAAAATCAAATTGTTGAACTCCTATTGTTTTTGTCTTTGATGGATAGTTGTCTCAATTGCACCAAACAATATCATTGTTTTTTATAATGAGCACGTAAGGGACAATTTGAATTACAATAGAGTTTACAAAATATAGTCAAGCTTGTAAAAACAAAACAACAAATAGTACATGCCTTGTATTGGTGAACTTACTTATCATTAATCAGATGAATAACAAACTACATTCAAACAGTTGCCATTTTCTATATTCTGAATAATTATGATATTCAGAACAGTTTTGACAACTGGTTACAACATTATCAGAGCTTGAATATGATAGAGGACATCATTTCTGTCGAGGTTTCGAACTCTGTGAATACGAGTAGTCAAAAGGGTGAAGAGCGATTTTATAGACAAACATGAGACACCTACTATCGCTATGGTTAGTGTTATGTTTATTACTTCACTTGTCACGCTGATAATAGAAGTAGCGTGTCCAGAGTTTTTGAATTATTTGTTTGATTAAAAGGAACAAAAAGACTTCCAATCAGCGTAAAAGCAAAAATACTAGACACAGAAGTATTCATTTAGAATATGTACAATAGAGCATAACAGAAAAGCATGACTTACGCCATTTCTATTATTACTATTCAAAGATTTCAGGTTAACAAAACAAAATAACCTATGCCATTACGCTAACGTTAACTCTGCTACCTGTCAACTATAGGTGGATCCGGGTGCCGGAATGTCTCGCTACATTGAAGACCATGTTAGAGACCTTCTGCTGTTGTTTTTTCTATGGTCAGGTTGTTGTCTCTTTGACACATTCCCCATTTCCATTCTCAATTTTATTATTATTATTATGACTTTTAAACAGCGGTATTCTACTGTTGTCTTTAAATGTTTAAGTAAAGAATTTTGGTATTCAAACAACACCTGTATATAGAGTGTTCTCCTCAAAGAGAATACACAGAAACTAGAATCGTTAATTCATTAGATACAGACTGTCTTTTATTGTCAATCCTGTCAGAAAGAGAAAACAACTAATTAAAAAAAATTTTTGCAGGATGCTGCCGATATACTTGAGCATGCATTTTTGAGTTCTAGAAATCCGTATCACGCAGTTACAAACCTTATATATAACATTGTTCTATTGTTCCAATTTTGATTCCTCTTATTGCTCAAGTGTTTTCCTCGCTATATATTGGGTTGTTCAGATAAATCGATTTAGAACCATTGATAAACGTAAATAACTAATGCCTTTATTTAGGGAACAACTGAAGCCCGCGTCCGGGTATAAATTCCGGCTGTGTTAACGTTCTATTGGTGTCCTTCGCCTGTTTTTGGCCTGAGGTTGGGTTGTTGTCTCTTTGACACATTCCCCATTTCAATTCTCAATTTCACATCCAATAATTAACAAGGATCAAGTGCAAAGATCTACAGTCGTAGTGAAGAAGGCATTTGTTAAAGCTAGTGAAAACATCAAAGAATAAAGCAACCTACAAATAGTGAACCTGCTGATAAGAAAATACATCGTCATAAACTCTTATGTCATTCAGAATTGACACTTTACAGCAATATGCTAATGTTGCTACTGTCTTGTAAGGATTTTCTTTTTCTTTTGAATAAAAGTATGCATTGGTGTTTATACTTACAATTAAAAGAAAGTAAAACCTTTACTTGGAACTTTAGTGTGTCCTCTACTGTGTCTTAGAATAACATTTTTTTTAGAAAGACTGCTTTAGATTTATAGTATGTATAAAATAGAACTTGATAAGCAGAAAAATGACAGCCATCAAATATTAGAGATGATTCTCTCAAGACTTTATATTATTAAAATTGGCACTTGTTATCTTTCCAAAAGTATAATTAATTAACAAGGATTTTCAAAATGGGTTTTTACGCCGCTATGTGTAATAAATGTCTGGAAAAAAAAATTTGGTTAGTCGGTATAATTTCAAATGGCATCCCATTAATAAAACTAGAGGATTCCTAATATTTGGCAAAAAGTCAAAAACCAAGACTTACCAACATCCTTAAAACGTATCGGATATATATTTTTCTTTATTTAGACTAAACAAAAATGCTGATTGAATAACTTCGCCCATTCAAACCGTGAATCGTTTGTCTTAGGATAGAAACTCTGATCGGACGATAGCATTACAACATAAAACAATAAACCTTTAATTGCAAACACAATTATTTTGTTTTCGTTTCTGTATCATTCAGAAGTTGTTCTTCGTTCCAATTTATTCTACGATGGGTCATATTGAGAATGTAAACGTGTATTTATTATATTTATATATATTTTCATAGACTCAAATTTAAACTTTTCACAACGGAAATCGTTTTTGAAGATAAATACACGCGTTCATCGTACCATTCTTACTTATTTTGCATACGTGAAAACAATTTAAAATCAAAATGAATTTCCTCATGCGCTGTTTTTTATTTACATAATAGAAGTGTATCAGAATTAACGAAATGCACCTAAAACGAGCATTAATCATCGGACAAGCAATGACATTCGTCAGCTTAATGTCCTTGTAAACGTTTGCTGACCTAAAAATGTGTGTTTAAATACTTAGATAGCAGCTTTGTTTTCTTTTTTAAGATATCACTTTCTGTACTTTTTTGCAATAGGCTATTTCAAAATAGGAATTGATAAATTGCAGTATTAAACATGATTTCATAAGTTTTCTTCTTGATAAAATAAGAAACAGTAGATAGTTTTAATGAAGTATATTTGATACTCACGAAAGCGCTAAGCCGAATAAGATAGAGGAATAAAGAAGCGGTACTTATCAGCTGGCAAAATAAACTTTTACTGGTTTTGATTTGGCTAAGATGTTACCATGGTTAACCTACATGGGACAAAAATTGCTTTGATGTTTTATGTTAGCAAAACTTTAGTTTATAAAGCTATCTATGAAATCTGACCTTCAGCTGAGAAATAGGAATCTATGAAAGGTGACTGACCAGAATTGGAAGAAGCAGTTGTAAGTATTGACAGCACCGCCTAAAGAACAAATCGTCCAACCGAAAACCAGGCATTCATTATTGTTTTATAGTGGACATCTTTATATACACTATATACATACGCAAGTCATATAAGACACAGGAAAGAAAATAAGATACATCAAATTTGGTTTCCTAGGTCTTTACAATGACGCGATAACTTACAGATTGATGGATGCGATCAGTCCACACGAGAGATTACCGTTTCCTCGTGATCATTACTGATTTTGCGATACTGTATATCTATTTGAACATCTTATTGCAACACAATATACTATAAGGGAGCTACGCAATAAAAATGCAATAATCCGCGATCAACGCAAAATTGTCAATGAAAAGATTTGGGCAAGAAGAGTTTAAGTAGAACATTCCATAAGACAAATGAAAATAAATAATATATATAAGAAGATGTGGTATGAGTGCCAATGAGACAACTCTCCATCCAAGTCACAATTTGTAAAAGTAAATCATTATAGGTCAACGTGCGGTCTTCAACACGGAGCCTTAGCTCACTCTTTACATACAGAGTCGGAAGGATAATGCACCTATTGTAGAACTATTTGCAGCTCTTTGCCTACGAAAAAACCTGCTTCCTGATTAACGTATATTATTAGAAAATAAATATCAACATCTTAAATTTTATACTACTTGCATTAGTGTATTTAATAGTGGTTGAATTTAATTTTGCTTTTTTGATAGATTCATGTGAATTGATGAATTGAATTAATACTACATCTAGTGTATCAATATAACGGAGTAAAAGGGTCGAGTTAATTAACATTATAACCATTTACCTCACTACTATTTTTGGTTTCGGTATCGGTTTCGGTTTTTGGTATCGGCTAATGGTGAACATGTCTAATTAACAGATTCATATAAAAACAACATCAGTTCGGCCATTCTCACATTTTGTTAAAATTTACTAGTAGTATTCTTTTATAGATTGTGTATAATTGCCCAGATGACAATATTCATTCATTATGACAGGTTCAAGTATAAAAAGGGAGGGCAATTGATGTCTTTGTGTGTACATAATTATAAGTGGTTTGATTGCCAATAAGACGTCTTTCTAGCAGAATATTTTTTAGCCTATACTCGTGTCATTTGTAAATAAAATGATCGTCGTTTGAAAACTAATGAGACAATTTTCTTACTGAATAAAATATTATGAAAATACTCCAAATACTTAAGAATCAATATAATATTCTGGCCTAATTTTCACCAAATACATTTTTTCAATTAAATAAATATGTTTTTCAGCGCTGAACATTGCTATTGTGAGAATTTTTAAAGGTTGCACTATTTAAATACAGCTGTTTCTGAAACCACGCCTCTTTTGGGGAGATCTAGAATATTCATAGAAAATTTCTTTTGTTTACATACTGGTTCCCAGTTATGCACTATGTGTTCCATCTTACAGAGACATAACTTGGGAATGTTACCAGTGAATATATACACAGAAGCAGCAGAATAATTTAGGCAATTTGAGGCCCCAGGGACAAAAAACATAATTGCCTACCCCCTAGGTCATAAAACAAATAATTTAACTGGTAAATGTTTTATTTATGATTTTAAAGTTCCTGTCAGATATATGGTTGCGTATGATGCTGTTCTAAGAATTCTAAATTGACCATTTGAGGCAGAAAATGTATACTTTAAATGACAAATAGGTATACAGTAAGATGTGGACTGGAGACAAAGGCAGGATTGGATACTTCATATAATCTTGAATGCTGTAATGATTGACTGCTAAACATAACAGTTATAGTATTCTGATATGCTTTCAATATGTTATCAAAATAGGTTTAAACAGGTTATAGGCATTTAATATCAGAAAATATGCAAATAGTGTAAGCTGTCAATAATAAAAGTCTTGTTTTCAAATTTAAAAAAGAATGAAACAGGGGAGGGGGTATAAAATGTACAGTAAAAAAAACTTAGAGTATATGCAGTGATTTCAATAAGGCTATAATTCTGATAAATGAGTATTAATGTGAGAAAAACTGATTTTGGAGAGTTTTCTATTCAAATAAATGTTTGTATATGTTGCACTTTGTAAATACAGCTGTTTCTTAAACCACGCCTCCATTGGTGAGATCTAAAATATTCATAGAAAATTACGTTTGTTTACATACTGGTTCCCAGTTATGCTCTCTGTGTTCCATCTCACAGAGACAAACTTTTGAATGTTACTAGTAAATATACATTTGCTTTCAGATATCCCAGATCAAATTTATTCGTTCATAGTGTGTTAATTTACGATTTTGGATTTAGTTAAGCCTGCCAATTGATATTTATTTTATCGTGTGTTATTCTATGTTAAGATGTTATGCTAATGTTTCAGAAAAAGGGGAAGGTTTGGTAGCATTAAAACGTTTAATTCCGCTTCAAATGTTTGCACCTGTCCTAAGTCAGGAAATTGATGTACAGTAGTTGTCGTTTGTGAGCCTAGGCTCCGTGTTGAAGACCGCACATTGACCTATAATGATTTACTTTTATAAATTGTTATTTGGATGGAGAGTTGTCTCATTGGCACTCACACCACATCTTCCTATATCTATGTGCATATTGTTTATATTGAAATCTGTGGTTACCCTTCATTCGAGGTAGGGGAAGTTAAGAAAATTAGTGATAGGTTAAACTCTGAGAAGTTGAGGGCATACAAACGTTGAAAATATGCCGCACAGCCTATATTTTGACAGGTGAAAAAAAATTGTACTGCATATGAACTTTCAGTTCTAGGATAAGATTTTTTTCAAAACTTCATAAAAAAGTGGTACAGTATTAGCCATAAATGGAGTTCCTATGGGAAATTGCTTTATCAATATTTACAGAAATGCAACCTAAAGGTTTAAAATTTATTTTTGTATATCCAAAGGATGTCTTTTAACAACATGAAAGAATTGTATTAAAAAACAATATATATATATATCTACAACCCTTATTATTTTGTTGTTGATTTAGGATATCCTTTATTTAAAAAAATACACACAATTCAAGAATATGTGTTAAAGTACGATGATAGTGATTACAGTAGATAAACACTAGTGATATATTATTACAGACTTGTTTTTTTAAGAAATGGTGTATATGTACTATATGAAAACGATATACGATATCTCAACAAATGCATAATATCTAGTTTTAATTTGTTTCCAAATATGAATATTTCCTCTTTCAATCTCTAAAAGTGGAAATACTATGCATGTGGGCACGAATTTTAAAGATAACAGATAGTGTAAAATTATTGCGGCATCAGCAATTTATTCTACTATTAACCCAAATAGTTCAGTTCCACTTTCCCCAGATCAAATCTCACATTCGCGAGGGTATGAACTCTTAAAACTAAATTAAATAACATTAGATTCGACATTTTCACGTCCTGTCACAATTTACTGGTAGCAGATTGTTATATGTGTTTAACTGCCAAGAAGACAATATAAAAATAAGAAGACGTGGTTTGATAGCCAATGAGACAACTCTCCACAAGAGACCAAATGACAGAAATTAACAAGGTCATCGTATGGCTTCCGAAAATGAACAAAGCTCATATCGCATAGTCAGCTAAAGTAGGAACAGAAATGACAAATGTACTTCAATTCAAACAAGAAAACTAACGGCCTAATTTAAGTACAAAATAATGAACGAAAAACAAATATGATACACAGTAACAAACGACAACCACATAATAACAGGCAGGCACATACATAATGTGACGGGGTTAAATTAGTATGAAGGCGCCAACTTTAATCCTCTTAACCAGAGACAGTGGTGTAAGAGTACAACATAAGAACAAGCTATTAAAATCATTTGAAACAGGCTTAACTCATCCGATGGAAACAAATAGAAAACATCTAACAAAAATTACCGAGTGGACGTGGATACTTATACATCCCAACAACACAAGGCACGTAGTACAGATCTGAAAATACTCGCGGTTACTGATACCTAGTTAAAAGCCAATCATAAAAGATTGTTTATCCATGAATGTGCATGTGTATATGAAAGTATTATCTAGTTCGATTTCAAATTTTACTGTTGACAAAATCAGTAATAATACCAATAAAAAATATGTTCAAATATATAATTACAGTGTTGAGTTGGTAACCATTTACAATAAGTTTATTTAAAGGATCGATAAGTTGACCAGTAAACAACATCTGCATGAAAATAAGGATGTGCTATCCCGTTCGATATAAGTTTTCTACAGGTGCAACCAAACTTCAAAGCAAAATATTTACATCTATGGAAGAATTTAGTAAAGAAATAAAATAATTTATGGAATGGAAATCCCTGACTTAATAATTTACATGTAATACATAGATAACATTCATTCAAATCCAAAACGTTACAACAGACACAGGCATAGCGGATGATATGTGATATATATACACCGTAAGATTGTGCCGAAGGAAAAGGTAAATTTTACAATAGGGAACGGAAAAACGTCCCTTTTGTCGTAAATTATAGTGTAGAGTTTCCCATGTAATAGTGTAGAGTTTTCCATGTAAAACTGAAATATCAAAATTTAGGAAAGGGCAGTTATTACCGTTTACATTTGATGTATTTAAAGTAAGTTCCTTTGGGTAAATTTCGGCAGTATTGGTAGTTTGATTATTTATTCCTGTTTCATTCTTTATCAGTGAAAATGTTGTTCACGATATATGCATTTTTTAAACGACAACAAATATTGAAAAAAGTACATTTTAACAAGTGGCGATATCTTGTTTTCTTTTTAAAGCTCAACCCTCTTCCTTTTATTGTCTATTAGTGGACTGACAATGAAATAAATGACAGCAAATACAATAATCAGCATACAGGAAACATACTTTTATAGAATATAAAGTTATAGTAGATAAAAACGCAAAAAGAGACAATATCACATCGTTTAAAGATTGGTCGTAGTTACAAACTCACGTTTTATGTCCTTCCTTTCTTATACTAAAAAGTAAAATCACAAAAATACTGAACTCAGAGGAAAACCAGATCGGAAAGTCCGTAATCACATGGCAAAAGAAATGACAAAACTCATAAAAAACGAATGAACAAGAACTAACATATTCCTGACTTGGTACAGGCATTTTCAAATGTAGAAAATGGTGGATTGAACCTGGTTTTATACCAACTCGTGTTGTTCTACATATTTTTGTCTTCGTTTTTTTATATTCCGTATTGGATTTTGGCTGGGGTAATGGATACATTATAAATTTAATGTATTAGCTTATAATGTGCATTTCTGTACAAGCGTTAGCTGAAATTTAATCTCCCATCGCTTATGGTTGTGGTCTCTTATTTATTCCCCGCATGAAAATATTTTTCGTTTCACACTGCGCAGATTGTAATACGAAAAAATTGATACGAAAAATGTGTTAATTTGATTGGCTTATCAAGCATCATGATACGATTTTGTGACATTTCCATTGGCTATTCTTTATGTCACTGATTACTTTTAACAATCAAAAGTCCATTTCCTCCATGGCAACGGAGATATGCGGTTTATTTAGTAATAGATAAAATAAAAAATAGTAATGCTTTTCACCCACTCTAGTATGGTTACCAACGTAAAAAAAATGATGTCTCAGTATATTGATGATGTTTTCAATAATTATTGTTAATTGATGCTGATCATTGCTGAGTGGCAATTATAATATGCATAGCTACTTGAATTTAGGATAGACTCTTATTTTTTTTATTTTCTAATTATACTCGTCCATCGTATTGTTTTACCTATTTTGCATAATAAAATGTGGTTATATGTGGAAACAATTTAAAGTCAAAATACACATTTCCATTTGTGCCGTTTTTTGTTAAGATAATAGAAAGCAGTATACCATAACTTGAGATATCCAAACAATTTTACAAAATTATAGATTGAGGTAAATTATTGATTAAACAAATAATATAATTACCTTAAATTGCAGTCAAAGTTATCTTTTCTGTTCCAGTCAATAGTTGTTAAACGATCTATGTTATTTTACGCTGACTGAGAACAAGTATTTAAAACTGAACTATTTATACATTTCTTGAGTAGGTCAAAATAGAATTAATTTCCGAAAAATTCAAAAGTAACTTTTTGAAAATTAAAGGTCTCGTCAGCATAAGTTTTAATATGGGTATTTTTCTTAAATATTTATGCAGGAGTGTAATTTTGAGAACATGTTTTAAAATATTTGATCAGATTATGATCCTTTTAGAAATTACATATAGTCAATCCTTGGGTATCAAATTATCAGCCTGGTACCTATGAAAACTAATTATACCGTGGTACGACACCAAGCTATTAAAATCATGTTGCTTCAATTATCAACACGACATTAAAAACCACTAATTACAAATATTTCCGATTGAATAGTAATTAATCAAAAATAAGGATATATCTATAAAAGAATGACATTTGATTCAATGTTGACAAATCAAGAAAAATGTATAGAAACTAAGATTCAAACTCCGTCATGCAAGTTTATCTTAGACGATTTGGCTATTCCTTTGGGTCTTCCTTTTGGTCATATGGCCCCTAACGTTTCTGTGTACTATTTATACATCTCTGGATTTCAAATACAATTGTTTGAGCGTTCCTGATGACTGTCAATCAGGAAAAGCGTTTCTGACGCGCAAAATTTGCAAAAGTCTTATTTTCATAAGAAAGTTTCTACGGAAAGAGAAAACAGTGATTTCTTTTTTTATTCGTTTTGGATTTTCGAAGTTTATCAGGTTCATATATAACGACATCAGTTTGGTCATTCTCACATTTTGTCACAATTTACCGGTAGTATCTTTTTAAAGATTGTGTAAAATTTCCCAGATGACAATACTCATTCATTATCACAGGTACAGGTATAACACGGTCGTTCTAACAGTAAAAAATTTAAAGCAAATACTCGTGTCAGTTGTAAATAATGATAAGTGATTTGATTACCAAAGAGACAGCTTTCTAACAGAATAAAATATAAGGAAAATACTCCAAATATCAAAGAGTCAATATAATATTCTTGCATAACTTTCAAAAACTATTCAACTAAAAAAAATGTTTTCAGATCTAGACATTGCTAATATGAAGAATAGTTAAATTTTTACGGGTTTGTTGTATATTTCGACCAAAGTATGCATGTCTCGTATCAAAATTAACGAATTATTTTCAAAGAATATTATAATATATAGTTCTACAACCCATATAATTTTGTTGTTGATTAAGGATGTCGATCATCTTATTGAAAACAAATAACACAAAGTCACAATATAGACATTTCTGAGTTTGTCAAATATAGAAAATACACCAATATATTATAAAAACCTTAAAGTTTAGAGTTGAATCTATTCTTGTTTACATTTGAATTTTAGAAAATAAATATTAAAAACTTTAAAGAAATTGCCCTGTTGTGAAATAAATTCAGGTTAAATTACCTTACCGCTCATTAATTGTTCTTACAATTTATAAATAGTTAAGCGTATTTGATCAGTTAAATTTCTAAATATCTGACCTTTAAACTGAAGAAACGTTTTCAATTCCAATAAAGACGCGTATAACAAATTTGTAGGTAACTATTAAATCCAAAAACTTCATTTGATTGTTTATATTAGATATAATAAAAAAAACTTCCCATAAAATAGCGTTTGTACACTTTAGAAATATGTGTAGCAATAACATGATAGTGATTATAGAAGTTTAACTCCTTTGATATATATGTATATCTATCATTAAAGACATAGTAATTTTTGTTTTAACGAAATGAAGATGTGTATGCACGATACGATGTATTTTGCATAACGCTATAAGATATCTAAACAAGTGTTTATCTAGTTTTGTTTCCAAATCTTAATCTTTCCTCTGTCAATCTCTATCGTTGGAAATACTGCGTGCACGATAAGGCGCATTTTGAAAACGATAAAAGATAGTGTAAAAATAATTTTGGCGTGATCAAATTACGTAAATGATCTTTTGATGTGATGCACGATATCACTACTCATTCTACCAGATCAACTCTCCCATTCGCGAGGGTATGAACTTTTTAAACTTTATAATATAACATCTGCTTCGACATTTTCGCGTCGTGTTACAATTTACTGGTAGGAGCTTGTTATATCTTGTGTATAATTGCGAAGAAGACAATATAGAAATAAGAAGATGTGGTTTGATTGCCAATGACACAACTCTCCACAAGAGACCAAGAAGACAATATAAAAATAAGAAGATGTGGTTTGATTGCCAATGAGACATCTCTCCAAAAGAGACAAATGACAGAAATACACAACTCTAGGCATCGTATCGCCTTCAACAATGAGCAAAGCCCATATCGCATATTCAGCTATAGTAGGTACCGAACTGACAAATCTACTGCAATTCAAACAAGAAAAATAACGGCCTAATTTATGTACAAAATAATTGACGAAAAAAAATATGATACACAGCAACAAACGACAACCACTAAATTACAGGCTCCTGAATTTGGAGAAGCACATACAGAATGTGACAGGGTTAAACTAGTTTGAAGGCGCCAATCTTAATCTTAATCCCCTCAACCTGGGACAGTGGTTTAACAGTACAACATAAAAACAAACTATAAAAATCAGTTGAAAAAGGCATTACTCATCAGATGGAAACAAATGGAAATACATCTAACAAAAATACAGAATGGACGTGGCAGGATATTTATACATCCCCACAACAACAAACACGTAGTACAGATCTGAAAATACTCGCAGTTACTAACAGCTAGTTCAAAACCTATTCCAAATACAAAACCATGCATCTAAGACTAAAATATCAATCAGTACACATCCAACCTCAAATTGATTTAGGGTAAAGACGTCGACGTCATTAACAGTCAGAGAAAACATGTCCAATGCCAAGATACAGGTATCAACAGATTGCATATCCATGAATGTGCTTGTGTATATGAAAATATTATGAATAAATTCATCAAAGATACCAGGACTAAATTTTGTAAATACGCCAGACGCGCGTTTTGTCTAAAAAAGACTCATCAGTGACGCTCGAATCTAAACAAGTTAAAAATGCCAAAAAGTACGAAGTTGAAGAGCATTGCGGAAAAAAAATTCCTAAAAGTGTTGCTAAATACAGCTAAGTTACTCTATTCCTGAGGTAGAAAAGCCTTAAATTAGTATTTTAAAAATTGTAAAGTTTTCTAAACAGTTAATTTGTATTTATGACTATATCAATGATAATTCATGTCAACACAGAAGTGCTGACTACTCGGCTGGTAATTTGAAAATTTGAATTTCATCATGGCGATTCTAATTTGTGACACGGAGTTTTATTATAAAACGGTACTGAAGTATTTCCATTGAACGTGTCCCGCTCAGTCACTGAATTATAATTAATTACAGAAAACGGTTTAAACCAAATGGAATTCTCGTAATAAGCAATAATTTCTCCGTATGTCCATATCATATGCGGATAACATTAAAATTTGAACGATTAAATTCTGTTGTAGACTATTTCATGTATTTTGATAATAGAAAATTGTACATGTTTTAGTTAAATTTGAATTGAAGAATTATTCAATTGATTTTTCTGGAAACAACTTGTGGCAAATATTCGATATGTTATAAGGGCATATGAGACAGTTCCAGGGGAGGTAACGTAAAATGTAATTTTTCACAAAGTCAAACTGTGACAGATCGGTAAAAGATGCATTTTTTGACTGATTTTTATCATTGATACAGACTTATTCAATTTGTAAAACAGTTCATGGACCCCTCTTTTTAAAACTGACATTTGGCTTGATTATATGTTAACAGTTTGACTGTCCCTTTGGTATCTTTTGTCCCTCTCTTATAACCACTGGGTCGATGTCTCTGCTGGTGGACATGTTGTCCCCGAGGAGATCATCCGCCCAGTAGCAAAACTACAATTGCATGAATTTACGAAGATCAAACAGGAAACTGGCTCGGACGTCGCCCAGTATAAAAAGCTCCGAAACAGACGTCACCATGGACACGGTGTCGTCTGATACGGCAGGTGTCTCCTCATCACCAGACATGACAAATATCTCAAACATGACTCATTCAGATCATCATCCTAGTGACAATAGCAATATTACACATATACAGCCATGTTCGGTTCTCCTTAAAGACAGTTTGGTTTTTGATGACGCAGTACAACACTGTCGCATTTCAAAATGTGAGACCAAAGGCTCCAATCTTGTGCAATTTTGATTACAGATGCTGAATTCACTAGCAATTTGACCAAGAAGGCATATTTTACCAGAAGTTACGGTGATCTGAATTGTTAATCGATAAATGTCTACGGATTAAAGTGTAACCTTTGCGGATTGGTATACGTCTGCGAAACGAAAGGAAGGCGAAACAAACGTATGTGCGGTCCATAGATCAGACATTAACCTCAATGCTAACGACATTTTATACCAGCGTTTCAATCAGCCCGATCATTCCATCGTTTCTATGACAGTTCTCATTATCGAAAAGTTATACCATAGCACTAACAGTCCTAATCTTTCCACGACTCTCCGAAGACAAAAAGAGGACTACTGGATTAGACAATTGGGAACTTCGACACCTTATGGTTGCAATGACAAAATTGATGGTATAGGTATTCTATCTAGTCCTTCATGTAACTCGGTGAATGTGATGACCATTATCAACTCGACTCCTCAACGTAGATGCAGTCATGGTCTTCGTCATTATACATCACCTTCTCTGCCTGATGTCTATTAATGACTTGCTGCCATTTATACAAAAGTCGTTAGATATTCATCACATTCGCACGAAACTTTATTCATTACCCCTTTCAAAACTTCATTTTCTGTTCAATTTATGTTTGGAATCCACTGTTACAAACCCTCATTCAAACCAATACAAACTTGAAGCTATAATTTCGGATATTGCAAGTCACAGACCTTTAAAGCCAGTCCGCATTGGAAAAGATGAAAAAGAGAAAAGATCTTTCCTTAATCTTTCCTTTTGCCAACAAAGGTCTCGATGGCGTCAACTTAGGCAATATCCTTCATCATAAATTAGTTCATTCGAAAATACCTCCTTATTCCAAAGACCAGTCTGTACCAATCATTTCTTATACATATACCAAACCTATTGCAACTAACATGTTCAATTACAAACACGTTTTGCAGGATCTCGATATTGACAAATTCAAATCTGAACCTCCTGATTGCACGTGTGCTAGTTCCCAATTCACATATAATCCTGCTGGCCACGTTATTACCGGTGACCTCAACGTTAACATTGTTAATAACACTTCTCTACGAAATGTGTTATCGAAAGGTCCGAAATATCGTGAGCCTAAATCGATCAATTGGAAATACAACTTTAAGATTTTGATGGATTCAGTCGAGGATTATGCCAGGCAATGGACAAGAAGGAAGACGTAGACACTCTTTCCGAATGGATTAAGGCAGTGAGGTCGTTGATACAAATCAGAATTAAAAAACTGATGTCCATGCTACGTCAATCATTAAAGACCCAAATGTTGCAAAACACCTATCCTACCTCTATGACAAACATGTTGTCGTCCCCGCAGATAAAGCCCCAAACAACATCGTTTTTGTGTGTAAAACTTATTATATTAACTGCTTGATAAACGAATTAAGTATTGACAATTCGCTTGGAAACTCAACATATACCATCACGACACTTACCAAAAAGGAAATCCTGGATAATCATAGGTCTGTTCTATGTTCCTTTGGATTTCAACCAAAGCTGAAGACCTGTATCTTCCATCGCTGTATTGGATACATAAACCACACAAGTGAGTGTCCTCACAAACAACGGTATATTGCTGGGTCTTCCAAGTGCTCCACGAAACCTCTTTCTAAATTATTAACATCTATTTTATCAGCAATCAAAGACGGGCTTCAAAGTTATTGTGAAACTGCCTATTCTAGAGGTGGCGTGAATCAGATGTGGATACTTAAAACTTCCAAAGATCTTTTAGAGTACATACAATCTAACTCTCTTTCATCTTGTAACAGTATTAAAACATTTGACTTTTCTACTCTTTACACAAGTATTCCACATTCCAAACTAAAAGACAAATTGAAAGAGTTGGTATTACTTTGCTTCATAAAAAAGATCCAACGTAGATACAAGTATCTTGTCTTAGGGAGGGATAAATCCTACCTTGTAATGGATCACTCTGGTTCAAACAAAAAATTCTCTGAAACTGACATTATCAAGATGCTTGATTTCTTGATTGACAACGTATTTGTTATGTTCGGATGACGTATTTTTCAACAGACTATCGGCATTCCAATGTGAACAAATTGTGCCCCTCTACTTGCCGTATTATTTCTTTATTATTATGTGGCTGACTTCATGCAGGAACTTCTTAGGAAGAAAGACAAGAAGTTAGCAACATCCTTTAACTCTACTTTCCGCTATATAGATGATGTTCTTTCACTAAATAATTCAAAATTTGGTGACAATGTGGAACGCATCTATCCCATCGAACTAGAGATAAAGGATACTACAGATACAGTAAAGTCGGGCTCATATCTTGACTTACATCTAAAAATTGACAATGAGGGTCGGCTGAAAACAAAACTTTACGACAAAAGAGATGATTTCAGCTTTCCAATTGTGAACTTTCCTTTTCTTATAAGTAGCAACATTCCAGCAGCACCTGCATACGGTGTATATATCTCCCAACTGATACGATATTCCCGTGCTTGCATTTCCTATCATAATTTTCTTGATAGAGGGTTGCTGCTCACAATGAAGCTATTAAACCAAGAGTTCCAAAAGAGGGACGAAAGATACCAAAGGGACAGTCAAACTCATAAATCTAAAACAGACTGACAACGCCATGGCTAAAAATGAAAAAGACAAACAGAAAAACAATAGTACACATGACACAACATAGAAAACTAAAGAATAAACAACACGAACCCCACCAAAAACTAGGGGTGATCTCAGGTGCTCCGGAAGGGTAAGCAGATCCTGCTCCACATGCGGCACCCGTCGTGTTGCTTATGTGATTACAAATCCGGTAAATAGTCTAATTCGGTAGGTCAAATTCATGAAAGGGAAGGGGATTGTAGTTACGACGTGAGGAACATATCCGATATCATTTGTGAAATGGTTATTCCATAACGGTCAACCAACTCGTGATGGCGTCCGTAAAATTTACGAAGGGATGATTTCAACTTCACCATTTGGAACTCTTGATTTAATAGCTTCCTTGTGAGCAGTAACCCTCTATCAAGAAAATCATGATAGGAAATGCAAGCACGGGAATATCGTATCAATTGAGAGATATATACCCCGTATGCAGGTCCAAATGGTGAAGTTGAAATCATCCCTTCGTAAATTTTACGGACGCCATCACGAGTTGGTTGATTGTTATGGAATAGCTGTTTCACAAATGATAGATATTGGATATGTTCCTTACGTCGTAACTACAATCCCCTTCCCTTTCATGAATGTGACCTACCGAATAAGACTGTTTACCGGATTTGTTATCACATAAGCATCACGACGGGTGCCACATCTGGAGCAGGATCTACTTACCCTTCCGGAGCACCTGAGATCACCCCTAGTTTTTGGTTGGGTTCCTGTTGTTTATTCTTTAGTTTTCCATGTTGTGTCATGTGTACTATTGTTTGTCTGCTTGTCTTTTTCATTTTTAGAAATGGCGTTGTCAGTTTATTTTAGATTTATGAGTTTGACTGTCCCTTTGGTATCTTTCTTCCCTCTTTTATGTGTGCCAATTTTTATGAACAAATCACCGGTGATTTTTTTTTTCAAATTGGATAAATATACAGCAAAACATGGCGTGTTTTTTTTTTACTTAAGTCATGAAAATGTTAACAAAGATAATTTCTAAAGATTTGTTACTTGTGGAGAATATAAATTCCAAATGTTTTTACAAAATTATATCCAAATGATTTTACAAAATTCCGTTTTCGTTTATCTTTTGAAACAAAAGAGTTAGATATGTCTTTCCACAAGATAGCAATGTAAAAGAAATAAAAAATTCCAATAAATGTCCAAAATGTCGACCCCAATATATCTCTAAAAGCAGCACTCGAAGGTATTCTTTTTTATTACATATTTGAATTGACTAGGTGTAAAAAGCTTGCATATAGTTAAACTTTCGTCAACAATTCACCGTGGGAACAAAACTGTATGCCCTTAAATACGTCGTCAACCATTGATCGTTTTACACATACAATTTATCTGTATTTACTATTAAGTATATAACAAAGATTATAACGATAATCTGTATAAAATATGTGACATGTACTAAATTTTAATATGAACAGTAATGAAAAGAAATGGCATTTTCTTTGTTCAAAACAAAAGTCAGAATATATTAAAATAATAACTATTAGTGTCATTGTAAATATTATCATTATCATTGTTGTTATTTTTATCATTATAATTATAATTATTATGATACTAACATTTCTGATTCTGAATTTTAGAATTTAACTTGTACTAAATATTTTTATGTTTAAATAAATGTTTTATTCGTGAGAACAAGAATGACAGTTTTGTTTTTGGGGTATGAATAGTAATTTGTTTTCATTTAAAGCCTTATGGTTGACACTTTAATTTAATTTTATCTATTTTTAAATCTTATTTGTCTTTCATTAAAATCATTCATCATATCCTGATGTCTTCTTACTATAATAATGTTAATCACTACTCCATAATGACAAAAATATTTCCTAGTCTTTTATATACGTACCGATTATCAGGTTATCTGCATGTTGATATCGTAAAATATCAGCTGCGAGACATAATATGAAGCTTTTTGTCGAGTGAGCGTAGCGAACGAGATCAAAAAGCCTTCATATAATGTCAAGCAGCTGATATTTTACAATATCAATATGCAGATAATCTGATAATCGATTTATCGGGCTATATTTGCGTGTTTCAGAAGTGTTTTCTTTGTTTCACCAGCATACAAAAGATGACTTGATAAGTTCGGGTCAAAGTTATTAACGTCGGTTCAAACATTATGACGTCGCTGATATGTCCGGGTCAAAGTTATTAAGGCCGGGTCAACGTATTTGACGTCACAAAGACATGATACGGAATAATATTAAGAGCTGAACAGAGTGATATAGACAGTGGGACGACCGATAAACTACATTACTTGTACCTTAACTTAGTTATTTTAATATTTTAAGAAATAAATTAAACTTAAAACGGGTAAAGACCTTGTCTTAAATGCCAAAAAATAACGATAGCATAATTCAATGGAAGAAAGAAGGAATATCATACAATTACATTCTTTGATATAGGCCGACGTGACTTTTAATAAAGCATCAATCAATATTGTCCCGGTCAAAGGCTGAAATGTATGCTCAATGTTGATTTCTGGTCTATTAAAATTCATATCGACTGGTACACAAGACTGTGTTATTACATAACAAAAACAAGAGTTAACTGTATATTGTATGTGTCGGAGATTGTGCATACTTTGATGTGCAGTCTAAGCATATAACACAAATAAATGAATACATGACAACTTAGACCAAAGACAAATCGGACCAAGACAAATCGGACCAATCTAAAGACTCATGCCACTTTTAGAGACAACTCGGACATCTTTTAATGACAACTCCAACCAGTCACTAAAAGACAATTCGGATCACTTATGAAGTCAACACAGAAAAGTTTGAAATAGGGTCGTAATTGATGTACCTTCATGACGAACAACCTTCAAAATCTTGCCAAATAACGTTATCGGTTTTTTTCTCCCATCATTTCTGGGTCACGATCGTAACGTGCATTGGAAAAGCGGGCGGCTTGGTGCAGGTACGAAGTCCCATCTCCACGCTTTTTTTGGTCTGCAGGTCATTCGAAAAACGGTAAAAAATCTCATGTCACTACTCTTCATACTACTAATGGTGCATCCAACGGCAGCACACAGAACCATTGGTTATCACTCTCATTTGTATTGTTAGTAAATAATCGTAAATAAATTTGTGCTATTCCTAGCCTTTTGTCAATATGACGATAGGAACTTTTGACGTAGCAGCCTCGTTCTATGTGACTTTCGGGATGGACTATGACTATTGATTAGGTCGATAGATCGATACATTTAAATACATATTCCCACCATTATTTGACACTTATACTGTTATCGATGTATTCTGGGGAAAGTTATGTATAAATAAACATTTTGGAACAAAACTAAATATTTTAAAAAAAGTCGTGTCACGTCTCCTTTAACGATACATTTTGGGGCGTGACGATAAAGAATATCTTGTGAAATAATTTCGATGTAACCTTTTGGAAAAGATGCACCGAAAGAAGTACCTATTCGCGCGTTAGGTCCCTAATAGCCAATAAGGTAATCGCAGAGAACAATATAACCTCTTCTTCTTCTAAAATAGAAACAGCAGACATATTTGGTCATCAGCATGGTCATCTCATTTAGTCTCTTGTGAAGAGTTGTCTCATTAGCAATAATACCACATCTTCTTTCTTAGATATTCAATAAATTGTTTCAATTATGTTTAAATTTTGTTAATTTCAACCGGTTTAATTTCATCTGTCTTGACAAAGTAAAACGAAAAATACATGTACTAAGACCGTGTTGTTTTATTTAATTCGAACATTAAATGCTGATCAACACAGTGTTTTATTATACATACAGTAGTAAATTTTAATATTAGCTAATAATTTATTCCCAATGGACATAAAGAATATCTCGTTATAAATGATGAGTGAGATACGGTATCAATTGATATCCGTGTTCATTAAGAGATCTTTACAAGCAAAGAGAATTTCAGTCAAGAATGATGTAATATACTTTTATTTGATAACATATAACTGCTTTAGTTCTAAAGAAATATTAAAAATGTTCATCGTTAAATAAATGTTTTGACTTGCATTCAATCTAAAATTGGGGTCACAGACATCCGTATACTTCAATAGATAACCCGGGTGCTTTAAGAATATCAAAACCAAATTATTGGAGGTCTCTACTTTGAAATGTTCGATTTAATTTTAAATGAATTTCATGTATATGTACAATGCAACTTCAGTTACTCTCAATTGGTTTTTTTTTAACGAGGAAACGATGTAAAGGGGCATTTAAAGCCCATAGTCAAAGTAAAAAAACGAGAATACAAACAAAAGTTCACAAAAAATCCTCAAAGAAACACTGATTGCATTTATTTATGGCGATAAAAAAAAATGACGAATCACGGTATATTTTTAACAATTATAACGGTAACGGTTAATTATTTGCGACCTCTGACGAATCGTGATAAGGATAATTTGATGAATTTATGAAGGGCCGTTCGGGTCATAATTCATTTTGTTACACGTATGCTAGAGCTACGTGTTACAGGTAGTTCACGTATCATATAGGTACACGTAACACTTTGTTCATGTACCCTAGAGGTACACCTAACACTTTGTTCACGTACCCTAGGGGTACACGTAACACTTTGTTCACGTACCCTAAAGTTCACGTTACTATTTTTTAAAGTATCCTAGAGGTACACGTAGCTGTTTGTTGGGTATGCGGAATAACCTGTATACCCTATACAAAATGAACTCGTCTGATCGAGAATATTAATTGACCAATTAAATCAGTCCTTTTTTTAAACATTTTAATTACTTGATTTAAAGTTTTACAACTCGGTTCAAATTATTAATCCTAAATTTATATTAAACATTAATTTTGGCAACAAACTGTGTACATAGAAAGCAGTATTCTTCGTTTTGTTGTGATCTGTTGTTGATTGTTGTCAAATTTCAAGCAGTTTTTGCAGAGTTATCTGCCGACTTCAATATTCATCCTTAAACGATATTATTGACTTTTTTTTGGTTATGATTTTAGATATCTGCATTCAATTCATGGGAATTTTTTCCTGATGAATATTTATACTTTAAAATTTTCTGACAAAAAACATTTATTCTTCTGTTTCAAGTAGTTTGAGGATGGGGGATTATGAAATGATGTTGACAAAGATAATCCATTATTCAAGGAAAAGGACGACAGGTTTTCTGTTGGGGTTAGCTGCAAGAACAAACAGTAACGCCTACCTCCGGGGTACGTGAACAAACAATTGCGCGTATCTCTAGGGTAAAGGTGAACAAACAGTTACGCAAACCTCTAGGAACGTGAACAAACTGTTACGTGTACCTCTAGGGTACGTAAACAAAGTGGTGCGTGAACCTCTAGGGTACGTGTAACAAAATAAATTATGACCCGAACGGCCCTTCATACGAATAACAATATAGATTTAATCAAGTTGACACCTGACGGTAACAGGCATTCCGACCCTTTTGAAAGACTACTATTATGATTTATTACAATGTACAACCTGGATACGATCTGGCACATGGTTGAATTATATTATTAAGTTCCACATTATTATTATTTTGAAGCGTTCGTTTTTAAATCATGCAAAACATGACTATGCCTTTTTGTAAACAAATATCTTCCTTTAATATTATTATTATAGCTTTTATTTGTGTATACAGTTTCTCATAAGTCTGGGTATTTATCCCTTTTTTGTGATGTTGTTTTGTAATTTTATTATAGGTCAATATGTGACACTTAAATAAACTATTATTTATCTTATCTTATCATATGGAAAGACGAACATATATCTGTATTATATTTTCATTGCATGTAAAGATATTTGTTGTTGGTTTTTTATGGATGTATCAGTTCGTGCGACTGTGTTTTCTCGTAATTTAGTGACAACTTTAGTAAAAATCATCGTCATGGATATTTTGATCATATACAAGGAAAAAATACTCAGAATTTAGTTGATGTAAAATTTAGAAAGTATGGTACAAAGTAGAGACAACCCCAACAAAAACTGGGGATGAAGCAGAAATCTTTTTAGTCCGAGATTACTCTGACGTCAAACGGCTGTTTTGCCAGACAAGCTAGGGCCGTGGGACGTCAGAGCTCGTCCCATATCAAAAAGTGGATATTTGCCCACCCGAAATAGATGCACTGCTTCGTCGCTTCTGGTGCCGATTGAGGGCCTTGGAATTATATAAATCGGGCATCAATATGTTCATTTTTCATTTATCTCTTCATTTATTTCACCTACCTGCCAACCTTTATTTTTCCATATTTTAACAGTTCTCACAGAGACCCATCGATTTCTGCATTTTGACTTTCATTTTCAAAGATTATCATGTGACCACGAGGAAACAGTGCAAATGACCATAATGTAACACCTGGTTCATTTACGATGCAAGTTATCTGAATGTCCGAGAGCTTCCGATTGTTATCGTGGTCGGAACTAAATGCTTAATACCGATCTCCTGTGAAGGAGATGAAAAATCGTGGTTGGCTTTTAAATGTTAAACATCGATCTCCTATAAAGGAGGTGAAAAAAATATAAATATTTGCATATTTGAGTCTCGAGGCCACAAACTCTCTTGTAACTTGACGTCCATTTGAAAGTGAAAGTCAAAATGCAGAAATCGATGGTCTCTGTGAAAACTGTTAAAATAGGGAAAAATAAAGGTTGGCAGGTAGGTGAAACTTACATAAATGAAGAGATAAGTGAAAAATGAACAGATTGATGCCCGATTTATATAATTCCAAGGCCCTCAATCGGCACCAGAAGCGACGAAGCAGCTCATTTATTTTGGGTGGGCAAATATCCACTTTTTGATATGGGACGAGCTCTGACGTCCCACGGCCCCAGCTTGGCTGGCAAAACAGCCGTTGGACGTCAGAGTAATCTCGGACTAAAATCTTTAAAGTCATTTTTTCGAAGGTCAACATAACCTTGATGTTTAGAACAAGCATAATTAACTCCCTTTAGACCCTTAATTGCTTGAAATTGAAGATCCCTATGGAAGTTTGACATAAATGGGAAAAAAAGAAATATTGGTCAAAAGGGTTCACATTGCAAACAAAGAAGCAATGAAAACAACAGTTATTAATTTGCAGGCTAGACCAATATAAATATGTGTGAATGTCTAAGGGAGCTGTATGGAAGCCGATAAGGGACATTCAAAAAAAAATTATGTCGTTAGTACGACATCACTATGTCGTAATTTCGACATAACATGTCGATATAACGACATCGGTATGTCGTAATAATGACATCACTATGTCGTTAAAACGACATAGCTATGTCAATTTGTGAATTGAAATGTGAATTGAAATTTTCTTCAAATGTTTATAACAATTCTATTTTCTACAAGGAAATGACACTTTGATTTTTTTTTCAAAAATATTTACATGCCGTAATCTGATTTATTTAATTTATGTTTCAAATTGATACAGGGAAATCTAACTTTTTTGTTAGTCGACATATCCCTATAAATGTACAATATAAATTTGAATTATTATTCATTTATTTATTACGAGGCAGAAAGGTGTGTATATAATATATAATATTAAAAATTAGATACACCAACAGAGTTTTAAAAGCAGCATTGTCTAGCGCTGTCATCCATCTTGGGACTTTTCAAGACTCTGAACGTCGTTATGGGGAATACATTAGTATTATGACGTAACGTCATTGTTCGTAACATATTAGTATTATGACGTAACGTCATTGTTCGTAACATATACATAGTATGACGCAACCTTATTGTTCATGTAACTACTAAGCATTAAGCTTGGCGTCAAACACTTTTATGAATTTTCTCTCTAGTTCTTTACGGTATTCTTCTGTTGGTTCCGTACATTTGAAGAACGGGGAAAATTTGAAATCCCCCCCCCCCCCCCCCCCGCACAAATGTCTGCTGCTTTTAAAACTCTTTTTGTGTATTTAATTTTTAATATATAATTCTGTACACCGCTTGAAAAGAAACTTTTTTTTATATATATATATATTATTAATAAACGAGTCTAAATTGAAAACTATGTGTTCAAACCTATGATAGCGTTGGATAAAAACCGCAATTTTTATACTATGCATGTAAAACAAATTTCGTTGTAGAAGGGTCTAAAAACAGCACAAACAACATTTTCCAAAAGACAAAAAAAGTGAAGAAGTATATTTAAACAAAACGCATTTGACTAACAGGTCGAACAACTGATGTTCTTTAACCCTGCTGACTGCCATTGGCGATTGCCAAATAAAATTGATCACAAGATGTAACAAAATGGATCTTAATATAAATTTAATACTAAAAAGAAAAATTTTTAACTTGTGGCCACGATGTTATGCCACAAACATACGGTGTCAATATTTTTTTAGTACACCAGATCCGGATTTCGACAATACATGACTCTTCAGTGATGTTAGGGATCGAAACGGTATTTGGAAGGCCATATAAAAAGTACCCTCATTTTTAGATAAACTCTTGAATTTTAAGAGTCAATATAGGATGAACGGATCATATAAACCAGAAGGCTGGTAATATTGAAGCAGAAATTTTCATATATGTCTCTGACGGAAGTTTTGACGATCTAGATTGAATATACAACTCATGAAAGGTCGGTAAAGTGCATTTACTTATATATATGGAAGTTTTTATTGACCTTGTTTGGCTATACAGCCCTTACACGGTCGGTTTCCACAATTTCACAAGTTGAAGTTTTACTTGACCGTGCCTGGCTCAATAGGATGATATTAGATGATAATATAAAAAAAGTTATAATAAATACTTAAAGGATGTATAATTCGGAGTTTAGTATGACGTCCATTATCACTGTACTAGTATACAGATTTTTAGGGGCCAGCTGAAGAACACCTACAGGTGCGGGAATTCTCGCTACATTGAAGACCCATTGGTGGCATTCGGCTGTTGTCTGCTCTATTGTCGGGTTGTTGTCGCTTTGATACATTCCCAATTTCCTTTCTCAATTTTGTAGATGAAAAAAGTAATTCTCATTTTTTTTTTATTTCACAACGGTTAATTGTTCTGGAAAAATAGTACAATATGATTTTGCATTCAATTTATTCTAGATTTAATTTTTTACACAAACTAGAGGCTCTCACGAGCCTGTGTCGCTCACCTGCATTTTCTGATGCTTTGAAAATCATGAAAAATATGGTTTAAACATAATCAATAGTATTAGATATAAGATATCATTAGATACTATAATTATATCTTAGATAATAAAAAAAACTGCAAAATTTCTGTAAAAATTAATATTTCAGGGGCAGCAACCCAACAAGGTTGTCCTATTCTTCTGAGAACTTCAGGGCAGATAAATATAAATCTTGATGAACATTTTTGACACCCGTCAGATTTGCTTTAATGCTCTTGTTTCAGAGGTATAAACCAAACACTGCATTTTACCCTCATGTTCTATTTCTACCCTTGTCGGAGATGGATGTTGGTTGGAAGGCAAGTTCATCGAACATATTTTTTTTTATCTAGATACCCTAATGATGATTAGGGCCAAAATTGGTTAATTTTGTCCTGTAGTTTCAGAGGAGAAGATTTTTGTAAAAGTTCACGACGAAGGACGACGACGACGGACTCCAATTGATAAGAAAAGCTCACTTGACCATTCAGGTCAGATGAGCTAAAAAAAAAGACAACTTAAGCTGCATGAGTAAATATATCGTGAAAGGTGAAAAAAGGGGAAAAACTCCAATTGTTTTTAAAACAACTTTGAAATAAACAAATTATTTACGACCTTAACCTTAGGTAATCAGTGGCTGTTTATCAACAGTGTATTTGACACCAAAGTTGTAAAGTGAAGCCATGCACTGAAATGGGTCAGTTAATTTGAGTTTACAAAGCGTGTTGAACTTATTGTCCAAGGAGAATTACGAATTTACCGGTTTTGCCAAGGAAAATCACTCAATATGAAATCAGTCTGAAGGCTTTGAATCCAAGTGAAAACGGGCCATTTTCAGAATTCCCAGGTTATTTATTTTTCTAGGATCACACCCGCAGGATACTGGTCAGTTTACAGGTGAGAAGAAGTCATACTGATCGATTTGACAATTTTTGTGTAAAATAAATCACTTCCATGTCTTTATAAAGGCATACTTTTCAGAGACAATTTTAAAGTGACTGCGTGTCGGACTATCGGGTTGTTGGATTATAGGACTTTCGGATTATAGGACTGTCGGACTACAGGACTGTCGGATTATGGGTCTATCGGATTATGGTCTATGTTGTCATTCACATTCGGATCAATTTACACAGTTATATAGAATATATATATGTTAATTATATAAAAATTGGTTTTAAATTTAGATTTAAATTTAGAAAAATTATTTAATCTCGCAGACAACGCTATATCATATACATAACTCAACACTGAATCGAAAAACCCCTAAAACATAATTATAACAAGATAGAGTTTGCTATAATTTTATTAACCTGCCTGGGCCGATCTCTCCCATACAATAAAATACACAAGTATATATACAGAATATAACGGTGTCAAGGTTTCTATTAATTTGACCATTATAGTCTTAAATCAAAAGATACAGGGATGAATATCTATTAAGTTGTCACTAATTGACATGTTTTGACCAACCTGGAGATTGATGGTCAAAGAATGCACGTATGGCCGTGTTATAACTAATTGTAATTGGTTAAAATGCTATATATGTCACCACCTGGTCCGCATGTAAACATGTTATATGAAACCCAGCGGTCAATTGAACTACCTTTTACAAGGTCATGTTTTTCTAAATAGATATTCCCCTGTATTTATTTTATTCAATTTAATAAACATTTTGAGAATATAATCATAAATATAAATATATATATATTTATATAAAAGTCTATAAAGACAACATACCGTTGTGCAAATCTTTAGACTGATATATATTTATATAATATTTTAAGCCCATCATATTGTCACATAATGACATATGGAATCGTCCAAAGAGATTTCCTAATATTGATAAAGGGACATATGAAGAGTCAGAACTGTGCACACTGGTGTGGGATTCCATGGTTGTCATTTTATTGGTGGATAAAGCTACAGTGTTCGTAGAAAAATTAATAATTTTATTGAAAAAAAAAAAATAAACACCAAGCAGAAAGAAAAGGGGGCGTCATACCTGAAGCTGGATGTATAATTGTAACAATTCTCAGAGTAAATATATGTAAACAGTTTGTTTCTTTAGTTGAATCAATTGAGTATGGAGAAGATGCAACAAAAAGAACATGTAAATAATGATCAGCAACAATTTCCCGATGTTTGAATTTTTATAACTGTTCACAGAATTACTTCCCTTTGAAAGTCGCTTGTGCGTTTGTAATCAATGTGGGAATCGAAAACTTGTGAAACAACTTTGATCTAAAAGTGCTAGAGTGTAGAAATGATGATTTTTGAGTCAAATTAACGTGCAGAAAGCTGAATATAAACTAAACATTCTTCGAAAACTGTTACTCGGTTCATGTTGTTTATTCCGTTTAAGTATCAGACGTGATCATATCTGAAGGTCATAGTATTTCTGGCGCAGTTCAGTCGAACATCTCAATTTATTTACTTAATCTCTATATTCAAATTGCGAGTAGCACTTTTCTATTACTTTGGTACATAAGCTATCCACAGATAACAATACTTAGAAAAACAACTCTGTCTACACGCTAGCACGTACGAGTTTTCTGTTTTCACGGTTATAAATAGATTTTGAGTGTCACGTGATAACCACATGATGATTTGAGAATGTTATTTTTAAAAACGAAAATTAATATTGTCAACATACTAGCAAAACAAAAAAATATAGCAAATTACACTACTAATGAGTCAAAAAGTCTTTTTTATTAAAAGTTGAAACTTTAGTATCTTTTTTTTTTCATTTTTATGAAAATACAGCATTAACCTATCCGCGAAATCCCTCGGATAAGATGTTTTTCCGGATAATGACTAGTTGATATTATGTGGATAAAATACATTATATGTCAATGCTCAACCTCAGAGCAAGTAATATGCGTGCAAACGGTCGGGGAAAAAGTGCTATTGATGTTTTGCAGAGATTTGGTATGTAAAAAAGGTGATGCTACAACCAACTTCTCTTGATATTCTGCTTTACTTGGGCAGTTTTTTTTGTGTAAAAGCACAACCTTTAAAAATTACAGAAAACTACACAAAACTGAGTCGTCTGAATGTGTTGACAGTCTTTTGAGGTGTGCTAATGTTAGTAATCATTTATCCATGCATGGCATGGACAAGATAATCGAGTTCATATTTTTGGTAAATACAGTCTACCTTTCAGCATGCATTACCAAGTCAATACCTGTGCAATAAGGTAGAACAGTTACTGAAAAATAAGAATAACTTGATGTCAATTCATTGATAACGATTATTAGTGATGATCTGTTCCTTCATAAAATGACCTTTCTCATGTAGCACATCCTCGACATATACCAATCACTTTTGCCCAAGATTGCCTCTGATGCTTACCTAGCTACCAAACTCTAGAACAAAATAACTAGATATTAGCATGATACCTTACAATTCAGACACAGCGGGGTCAAGAGATATAGAGTTTAGCTCCGAACTCGATATAAGGGATTCCATATGTGCTGCAGGAAAATTGAAGTCTATGTTAAGTCTTTCAGAACTACACCAAGATATGTCTGAAAATATCAAGGATACGTTAAAAGACGAACAAATACTACACTCTGCCGCATACGCTCTTATGAACTATGTCCTCGTTTGGTGTTTCTATGATAAAGATGACCGCACCGCTTCTGAAGTTCATTTATTAGTTAACTGAAAAAAAAATCACACAAAGGCGCTTCTGAACCGTATATTGTCCCTAAAGGTTACAAAAATTCGTAAATGTATGGCTATTACAAAATAAATCGTTTCTGTAGCAACATTCGCCCCATTACATTTGGGATTGGCCGTGCAGTTATATCATGAATATGGGAATATGGGTCACAAACACTAATATAAACTTTGTACTCGCATGACTTTTGTGTTTCCTATATACAGTGGTGAGACTATGCCTGACAGGCTTTGCCATGCTTGAGTTTGACCGAATCCAGCCGTTATTAACGCTCCAGGTAGCAATATTTCAAAACACCAAGGGGGATGTTGATACAAAAAAAGTGCCGACAATATCAAGAATAAAGTCACCAACACGGAGACAATGGAAAGAAAGGAACGTTTCATTCCATGGCACGAGCAGACTTTCGTGTTTCTAGCTGCAATGAAGACCCATTGGTGGCCTTCGGCTGTTGGTTGTCTGATTTATGATCGGGTTATTGTCTCTTTGACACATTTCCCTCTTCCATTCTCAATTCTATTATGAATCCACAATTGAGTCCAGAATTCGTCAGATGAAGAAAGGTCAAGGTAACACTTTTCAATTAACTGACAGTGCATCATCGTTTGCGGCTGTTCGTGGTCCTGTTCGTGTTCCAAATTCTTTCAAAAATTAGAGTGGGAAGACAAAAATGAATAAATTCCAACATTTGTCATGGGACAAATGTCAACAGTCTACTTACAAGATTGACTTTGTACCTGCAAAGGTAAAGCTTCGTGCTCAAAAGCTGTGTTTGGTTTGAACAACCTCTGTCCTGCGCCGAACTTGTTCGTGTCAAAAAAAGGAAGTGTGTTGTGATGCTAATACGCGTACTGAATCCGCATATGATGACAAAAAGATTGATTCCTATACCTGTTTAACGAAGACTAGGGCTATTGTATGTCGCTTTTAAATGACAAGTTGTAGAAGGGTCATGACATATTTTAGATTACAACATTAGCAAATTGGCATTACATTGTATTAATTTTTAATTATTTTACACCCAAGCAAACGCGAAATCAATGCAAGTCCCCCTTATGTTTTTATCTAAATCTCGCATTAGCCTCGGTTGACTATGGAATTTTCGGTGTTATAACTGATCTGTCTCGACTTTCCAAATACACGATATGTATTTATCTATAACTAAATACAAATTTTCACAAAATACACAACCTTTTTGATGCAAAATTATAAACACTGTTTCAGCGCTTGAATTATTTTTTTTAAAGATAGAAAAAATATTGCAATAATTTGACAACCTGGTGTTTTATAGTTTAAAAAATAATTCTGTAATATACTGTAGTATAAAATTATAAGCAATATGAAAGTTAATGTATGTGAAAAGGTCAAGACCACTTCTGCTTTTACTATGTCATAAATGGAAAACAAATAATAGACAGGTTCCAGATCAACGCCATTTTGTAATGGCAGCTCGTCATATACATAGTCAAATTTGTCGTTTTAACATCCGATGCAACCTATGCTTATGATTGAACCGTTTTTATAGCATTACAATGAAAAGATATTAGAAAATTTCTCCTATTTGTCCTTGTGGGTGAAATATTGATATTTTTAGGCATGACCTTAAGCCCAATTTCACAAAAAAAATGTGATCGCTCTGTATTTTTACGACCAAACTTTTCTTATTGTTCACGTTTTCCTCTTTCCATCGATATATACTTTAGGTGTGTGTTCTTCCGGAATTTTAAAGTTTAAAAAAATGACCTCTGGTTGCAGTACTATTTTGGCTTCCAAACCGTTTAGCCTCAAACGGATAGTAGGTTTTTTTTAATAAGTAAAAGTGTCTGTTTGCACTAAATATTAAACTATTATGGTACGCTTATTTTGAAATGATGAGCTTAGGATGTTAATTTGAGTGTAACATTGTAATCTAAGATACCGCTTTCTCTTGGTAACCTTGTGCCAAAAGAAAGGTTGTTAATCTTATTTAATTGTGCTTAACATCAATTTTTTTACTGAACTCAAAGTTTTGTTAATCTCTATCGCGGCTATAATAAAATTAGTTACATAGACGTTGGTTCGTCATTCTCATGGAAGCTATAAATGTAAGTTCTAAGTTACAATTTACTATTATTTTTCATAATAATCGAACAGTTTAATACAAATATTTTTTCTCTCTCACTAAACCTTACGGAGCATCAACACGCAAGTCATCAAAACAAGACTAATAAAACAAACGAATTTAACAACTGTGTTAGAAGCAAGCTGTCTGTCTATTACAAGTATTCCCTTTCTTTTAGATGATTTTGAATAAATAAGAAACCATAAATCACGTATATTTTTGTTTATTTATTGTCTAATGGTTAACAATAGTACACAGAACAACAACAGTTGAAGTAAAACATTTACGTAATTAGATATGTTTGAACTGAACGAACACACTGTTGATTGTCAACTAGCGGTAAATAACAATATCACGGGTAGTAAGGTCGACATATCGATGGGCGTTTAGTACAGTGATTTTGTCATAGTTTGGTTTAAGTTAGACATGGTTGTGTTAAGAGTTTTTTTTATTGACAATCAATGACACAATATAAACATTCGGATTTTCGCTAAATGAACCTCTGAGTATAAATTCAAGCTGGTAAATATCTTTTTTTTTTATTGCTAATATGTTAGTACATTACCGTTTTTATCATAAAGTTATAATTTGACACAGAATAAAGCTTGCGTATGTCAAAATTTAGTAGTTGTTGTTCGTTGCTACTGCATACAGTACAGTTATTTTTTCACTGTCTGTTAGATCCCATATTTCGTTGTGGTATAAATCTGCCGTCAATTATTCATAAACAAGAACTATCTTTAAAAAAGATATCCAACGTATTTAAATTTGAGTGTATGTTGAAAACTATCACATTTCGATAACCTTCAGAAGCACAAAGATACCATTTAAAGAACGTTTTCTCTGTTTGTGTTCAGTATTCTCGGTCCTCGTATCTTTCTGTTTACATTCACAAAAACCCCGCGGAAATCTCACATGCGTAGGTGCGTTCTACAACAAAGTTTACATTAAAAATTATATAATTGTCCCGAATAAACAGCTGTCACGGATGCAAAGAGCTATTAGAGAAACAATTAGTTTAATAAAAATATAAATCTTTGTAAGATCTAGTCAAATATTTATAGTTTTTTACTTGCTTTCCATCACGATATAATTAACGAGACGTTTTTTCAAACACAACCAAATCACCCACCATGACAGCATTTTGTCCAATCACAGAAAGGATTTTCGAGCATGCGTATTATGTTGCCATAGTTAAGCGTCCTTAAGTTCAAAGGGCACAAACCCAAACTATACCGACTACGTCGGAAAAACCCTACATTTGCACACATTTTAAGATTATAGAAACTTCGGTGTCATGGTTTGGTTCACTAGTGTCATGGTTAAGTTTATTTTCGACATGGTTCAGTTATGTGATTCCTGTCGTGAAAGATGGAAGTGTAACGATTAAAATAAACATACATAAAGTACAAGTATCAAAATACTGTTAAACATTATTTTCGCTGATAATTGTTTTCGTGTTTAACCCATTCTATCCTATTTTGAGTCGATATAGTGTCGATATTTTCTATGTTATTGTTTTGTACCCAGACGAGTAGATCTGAGTTGTACATATTAAAGATGATATTTTACTCGCATAAATACATCTATAAGAAAATAGGTCATCTACTGTAACATGTATAAAGCACAATATAAAGATATACCAACATAATTTTCTGATATGAATGTTTATACAAGAGGGACGAAATATACCAAAGGGACAGTCAAATTCATAAATCGAAAATAAACTGACAACGCCATGGCTAAAAAACAAACAAAGACAAAAAGACAGATACAGGTTCCCAAGGATATACAATGTACTTATAAAAAGCATAAATACTCAAAACAAAGCCAATCATGATTTTTTTCAAAGTAAAATAAAGTATTTGCTTTGTACACATTTGTATGCGGGGTAACACGAAAAACGAACTCCTAGGTACATTCAAAGTAAAAAAACAAGAACTATCTTTAAAAAAGATATCCGACGTATTAAAAGTTGAGTATATGTTTCAAACTATCATTTCGATAACCTTCAGAAACACAGAGATACCATTTAAATAACGTTTTCTCTGTTTGTGTTCAGTATTCTCGGTCCTCGTATCTGTCTGTTTACATTCACCAAAACCCCGCGGAAATCTCACATGCGTAGGTGCGTTCTAAAAGTCATGTACGTTCGTATAACAAAGTTTACATTACAAATTATATAATTGTCCCGAATAAACAGCTGTCACGGATGCAAAGAGCTATTGGAGAAACAATTATTTTAATAAAAATATAAATCTTTGTAAGATCTAGTCAAATATTTATAGTTTTTCACTTGCTTTCCATCACGATATAATTAACGAGACGTTTTTGCAAACACGACCAAATCACCCACCATGACAGCATTTTGTGCAATCACAGAAAGGATTTCCGAGCATGCGTATTCTGTTGCCATAGTTAAGCGTCCTTAAGTTCAAAGGGCACAAACCGAAACTATACCGACTACGTCTGAAAAACTTTCAAAATAACACGTTGTCAGACAACGGAACGAGTAAACAATAAGTGTCATATCCCTGATATGGTACAATATGACATTGTACTTAAAAAGAAGAAAATGTAAATGTTAAAGAAACTGTTTATTAGTGTCAAATTCTCAAAGATACACGTTAACACGATAATTAACTATGGTTCTTAAAAGGATAAAAAATAGAATGTGTCCTCAATTGGTTTCTGTTGAATAAGGTTTGTCCTCCCAATTTAAACAATTATTTTAATATTTGAACTGTTTTTATAAAACCATGTCAGTTTTCTGCGAATTTATATTATAAGAGGGTTTTTTCAAAGCTTTGTTATTTTGGTTAACAATTTCTATTTTAAACGATATTTTAACTCAACAGAATGTTTTACTGTGGAAAAATATAGAGGAGAAGTCCTTTCTTTGTTCGTAATCTGTACATGTCTTTTATATAATTTTTTAAATCTTGAGATCTCAACAATATTTAATGTTATTGAAAACTGTAATAGCGAAAAGAAGCCCAATCTGTAATTGGTATGATTAGATCGACACAAAAGTCCATAGAGAGTACAAGGACACGTACATTTTAATTTGTTTGAAAATCAACCAATGACAAATACTAATTACATAACATTGCACAACACAATTCCTTTACAATGTGATTAGTATCTAGTTATGACGAGTAATTTCACAATTTACAAAATTGAAAATCTCATCATTGAGTAACAATCATGTCCTTCTTACTGTGCGATTCGGGTAAGTGATGACTATCATTTCAAGTTATAATGATAATTATTTTGTTGTGTTTGTTTTGTCTGTTTTGAGAGTTTTTTGTGTTTTGTTTTTTTCTTTGTAATCCAAATCATTAGGTTGAGTATCAGTGTATTATGGGTACACGTACATCACTGAAAAAAATACCTAGTAATCTCTACTAGGTAAACTAGTAAACTTACTGTCCATGAGATTACTAGGCCAGAAGTATATTTACTAGCCTACTTAGTAACTATACTAGGCCATCAAAGTAAATTTACTAGGCTACTTAGTAATTACACTAGGAGCCCCTAGTAATTTTGCTAGACTGCTTGGTGGCTTTACTAGTCTGAATAAGTAATTTTACTACCTTTTAGTAACATAACTAGGTCCTGTAGTGGCAAATACATGGTAAGACTAGTGATTTTACTAGCTTCAAGTAACTCTACAAACATTTCCTAGTAGGAATACCTCCTTCAGCTAGTAACTTTACTAGCTATAAGTACTTGTACCAGGTCACCCTCGTGTGGTACTGTTTCGTACCTACATGTAGCAATGTTACTGGATTAAGGATTCTTTTTTATTTTGGTTTGTATGCATAGTTTCATAGCAGTGCAATTTCTTATAGCTATTTCTCTATTGTACTGGTACAAAGTTCAAAATGATAAATCCATTTTTTTAATAAGGGGGACTTCCATAAAAGGGGGCTCACTCAAGTCATAGTTAAATTTTTCACTGTATAATCAATTAAATTTTTCCCATGAAAGGGGCCTAAGGGCCTCTAAATCAATCACTCTGTAAAATCAACGGGAAGCTTCTAGGTAGTTATATGTGTTTGTGATCTTTCAATTCAGGAAACACAATGACAATAGCAATAATTGTGAAAGATAAATATACAACAATGACTTGAAAAGACTAGCAAAAACATCAGCAATAGGTCACAATATCCTCAATATGAATTGACTTACAATGTATACTTTGGTTGCCAATGAATGCAGATAAAAATTTGTTGCATCTGTAGTGATAATTGACCTTCAATGTCAATAAAGACAAAACTATTTCTTTTCACTCCACACATTTTCACTTAAATTTCGCCATGTTAGGCCTGAAAGCTTTACAGTTACATGTACCTAACTAAATTTGTCAGTGTGTGAGGTTCAGCAAAATAATTTTAAAGATAAATCCTACATATTTTATTTACATAAGATGCATAACATCAGAACTGTAAAATACATTTGAGTAGACAATACAAAGAGGTTAATTTCAAGTATAGAAAAAGGTGTCCAACCAACAACAAACAAATAGGTAACATGTTCTCAATTTACTTCAAAGTAACCATTTAAATTCATGTTTTAAAACCATTAATAAGCTGTACCCTAATCAATATTAACAATATTTCATACATGTATTTAGAATATTCAGTTTACAATTCTAAAGTTATTTCGATGAAAAACATTTAAAACGTCAGTTTAATAAATTATAACCCATCTAGTTATTGCACGGCCCCTGTTTAAATCAATCAGCTCTCCCTGCAAAACCAAAATGAATAAACTCTCCCTCGAATATTTATTAAAAAAAAAAGAACAAAGTAAGACTTATCAGTTATTTTATGTTTTCCTACTTCAAAGTTTACATTTCAAAACACTTAGAAGTAAAAATAAAATTGTCAGGAAGTAAGTATACAGATTGTACCTAACAGTTTATAACTTTATAAAGCATGATCACTTATCATTTTTTAAAGCACTGTAAATTTTAGTTTGAGCAAACAGATCCAACTCAATGTCACCCCTCTAGAGCACCAGGATCTAAATACATGTCACCCATCTCATATTGCACTAGGATCTAAATCATTTTCACCGTTTGCTCCTACATTGATATTTTATATTATGAAACTTTGTTTTATCTTATTTTGACCTTAATAAACTTGAACAGGCTTAGGTCAAAACTGATTTTATAGTCTTAATCTATTGAATTCAAATATTGGCTTGTATCAGTTTTTAGATGAATGAATAAGTTGACACAAAAGTTGGTTAACATTTTCACGGAACTGTCATGTATATAGATAACACTTTCTCAAAATTGTTTATACTATACATGTATGTCATAGATCACAACAAAAACAAATAATCATACTTGTACTGAAACATCAATAGATATAAATATAAATGTTCATTATATAAAACTTTTCATGCTAAATGTATCTGCATTGTTACATCGAAGGTCCCAATTCTGGCTTGAACTTGACAGTAGAGCGGACTCCTATTGACGGCCTTGGTGAGCAGTTTTGAAGCTCTCAACTGACTTGGCGCACACTACGTCTTCTTTCAATGAATCACAGTTTTGACGAAGAATGTGTTTTTAAATTGTTCGTTTTCACAGTTTGTTATTTCAATAGCCTTAACCAAATTTATAAATTATCACTTTCAAAGTCTGCAAAGCGTGTCGGCTTGATGTTCCTTTTTGGTAAAGATTGCTTGTTACCAATAATTTGTCAGGTTTGAATAGCTGGGACCATACCCTCAACCACTTTGTACGGTAATACTAGTCTTTGGCTCGTTATTGTGAATTGCAGGTTTTTCAAGTTCCAGTAAGTGTAGCATGTTGGTGGTCGATCCTTCTTGTCTAAATTTATCATCCCCTGTGATTTTTTCAGAACCTGAAATTATACAAAAATCCATAATAAAACTACATGTAGTGTTGTCAATATTAATTAATATAGATTAACTAGAACTCTACTGTCAATTTCTACTAATACATAGTATTTAAAAAACTATATTTCACTTTGTTTCTTATGTGTGATAGGTGAGTCATCGTGTCAGACATATATAGATACACACTGAACATTTATGTGCTTTTTTTTATGGCTTTTTAATGCAATTGCATACAAGTATTTCAAGTAAGACATTAACAAGTGTAATATGTATGCATTAATATTAAATCTACAATTATACTCTATACAGAGAGTTAAAATACTGGCAAAAACAATAATTATCCCAGAGCCATTTGTAAAATATACTTTTATAAATATTTTCATATTTAATTAAAAAAACAGTTAAGGCACCACCCTTTCTAATCCAGTGTTGGTAAATTATCCCCCAAAAAAACATTAGTAAATTAGGAAAAATTGTATTAGCCTTTAAGAATTTTAACACTTTCTACTTTCATCCTCAAGCTAAGAGACGGCTAGCTTTTTAGAAAAGCTATTACTTGTTTGAAATTAGAATGCATTTGTGCACTCAGAGTCAAGATGCAAGTGTACACCTACATGATGCATGTACATGTCATCAAGTACATTCTGTGGTGCTTTCAAATGTTTCTCAATTTCATATTTGATGTGAAAATATTGAAGATATACCATGCATTGACTGTGTTAGTTTTGGCAGGTTCATATTTTTTCACTACATGGGCGCAGCCATATTAATTTCATAACGAGGCGCACTTTAATTATATAATCATAAAACGTTTCGGATTTAAGTTACGGTTTTCTGAGGTGAAATAGAAGGATTATTAATTAGTTTTCGTATTAAAAAAGAAGAAAAGGTGTTAATATTAGAATAACGAAATCTGCATCTTGTAAATCATAACTTAAATAGATAAAGTTTGTTCCACGTGTCACAAGGTTATTTTGACCATCTTCTGTAGTACATTTTATTTTACGTGAAAGGCGAGATGATGTGATTCTTTTTTTGTGTAAACAAGTTAAGACGATAAAATAAAACACAAATTAGTTAAAATACTTACAGCTTTTCAATAAATTAGGCCAAAAATCACTCAGGATCTTTATTCGTTTGATTGCGGCCATCACTTCATGTACAACAGAACTTGGCCACGCGAATATGATATCGTCCGGCGGGAAATCCTGTTATCAGTTGCACAGCTGGTTCCTGGTAATACGATGCATCCACGATAGTAAACATACTAGTCTAATTAGTTGTTTGATAATCTACTAGGGACTTTTAATGAAGTACTAGCCAAACTAGTAATATTTACTAGGTATTTTTTTCAGTGATGTAGTTATCTATTCCGTATTTAAATCATTAATGTAGATTAAATCAGACAGTCGTTTTTCTTTAGCTTTTCTGTCGTGTTCTTTATTGTACCGTCCTCTCATATGCAGTCATTGTAAATTTTATTTTGAAAAGCAATGTGGGAAAATTTTACCTATGCTGTGCTCAAAACTATAGGAATGGTCTTAATACTACATTAACACTTCCGGAATAATGACTATGACAATGTCTTCTTTAAAAAGGCCTGTTATACTTAATATCATAAATGAGCGTACATTACAATCTTTATTACTATGATATAAAAGAGAAGATGTGGTTTGATTGCCACTGAGATAACTATCCACAAGAGACAAAAATGACACAGACATTAACAACTATAGATCACCGTACGGCCTTTAACAATGCGATAAACCCATACCGCATAGTCAGCTGTTAAAGGCCCCGATAAGACAATGCAAAACAATTCAAACGAGAAAACTAACGGCCTTATTTGTATTAAAAAATGAACGAAAAACAATATGTAACACATAAACAAACGAAAACCACTGAATTACAGGCTCTTTAAAGTTGAGAATTATATAAAGACAATATCAATACACCGCTGTTATCGTATTTGGATGAAACGTAAAAAAAAATCCGGTTACAAACTAAAACATCGGGAAAACATCAGCTAAACCGGACAAATTACGGAACAGCAGAAACACTGCGCTACCACAAAAGCAACAACAACATGCAAAGCAACGGCCTGTAGACATATAATACAATATGTCTGACAGTACAAAAGAAATGTCAACTGTGTGTCACATAAATAAACCAACGTCACACAAAGTGGAGGATTTTTGTGAAAGAGGGGCGAAAGTCACCATAGGGATATTCAGACTCATAGCTAGAAAATAAACTGACAACGCCAGCATGGCTAATAAATAAAGAGACAACAATAAAACACAACACACGACACAGACAAACTAAAGACTTAGCAGCACGAACTTCACTAAAAACTGGGGTGATCACAGGTGCTCCGGAAGGGTTAGTATTATCTGCTTTTTATCTTTAATTAATTATTTGCTCAATATTCATAAATTGTAATTCATGAAAGACAGCTAATTATCCACTTGTCATGGCTTGTAATGGTATGAATAAAATACAAAATTCAAAACAACACGTTTAATAATTTCTTGCGTCCAAATTGCAACCTGATTGGGCCCCCACTCATTCATTTACGCACAAGGTAGATCATGTGACAGGTTACACAGTGTTTTCCATACAGATAAAGTGGTTAGACACAGCACACCTAGATTCTGATGTGAACAGATGTTTAGTCTGTAGCAGTTCACATATATTTGGTGATACCTGAGAATTGTCAATTCAAGACATGGAGTTTCACAGGACAATATATTGAATTTGCTCAGGTAATAACATGTATTTATATGTTTGACGGTGTTATCATTTACTTGTCATATTGGCATATCAAACCGACCCGGAGACTATTCATCCCGTGGCGGTCGATTTATAGTTTGTAATCTTGTTTTCATTTGATTATACATTTATTTTGGGTTTAATAATTTTTTTCAGGGGTTGTTTCATACAGTATTTTGCTCAGTTTTGAGAGGCAGTGTTTCAATAGTCAGACAACGAACGTCCCATTTATTGACACAGATCTTCCCAAATACCAGTTATGAAGTTTATTTTGGAAGGTCGGGAACTCCACCTTATACGGATATGCATAAATTAACATAATTATGGCCTCGCACATGTAATTGTTTATTTACGTGTGACGCCATTTTCACCCTAGGTTTTTGACTAATCTAATAAATGCATGATTGACTATTATATGTTTACAATCAACCGAAAACACGTGCTATTTACTAAAATACAACACATTTGTTCATGCATTGCGGGATTCACAATTTTGCTTAGTTTTTCACTTTTTGTATACACATTTATAGTTCGTGATATAAAGTATTCTTTCCGGGCTCAGATTAACGAAGAGTTGTTTCTATGCAAAGAATCGAGAGTTTGAACTAGCCTATGTATAGCCGTCAATATTGATTGATGAAGATTTGAGGTATTCCTGCACAAGAGAGCAACGAAACAACAGTGAAGAACACAATTACCAATAAGACGAAAACTAACTAGTGTAATGTTAGCCGTTGATAACAGTCGGTGCTAAAATTCATGAGGGCAGCAAATTTCGTATAGACATTTAAAAAAAGGGATCCTTGAATGTGTGTTCGTAACAAAGGGGAAGACTTAGAGGGTGTCAAATATCTGTTGGGGTCACGAAAATTTCACAGTTTAAAACAAAATATATTTTATAATATTGCACCTTCTATTGTGATTAAAAAGTAGTTTAAATCGAGGAAAGTTGTTATTCTTTTAATGTATCTTTAACAAACAAAACGTATAATAATCAATCGGGGAAATTTATAGCCGATTATACGATGTTGGTTCTTCTCATTGCTGAAGGCATTACGGTTGCCTATCTTTACTTACATCACTTCGTTTGTTAAGTGGATAGTTGTCCACTGGCAATCATACCACATCTCTTTATTTTTGTATACAAATATCTTTCAGAAAGATAGGTTTTCCATTATGCGATATTTACTTTAGAATACTAAGTAATGTTTTCATATTTAGAATTTGACAGGTACATAACATGCATCAATCTTATTTCATCTACACTGCAAGACATTTTTTTTATTCTTATCTGACAATTTTAACAAAATCTGTAACATGTATAATGAAGGTAATGAAGCAATCAGTTGTAATTTCATTTTGGTTTAGTCTTTTCAACGTGTTTTTCTGGTAGAGATATTTTTTTTTTAGATTTTTTTACAGACTCGAACATTTACCAATCTCAATAAAATCATTTATGATGTTATCCAATGTGTATGTGGAACAAGGACGTGAACTATGACATATGTTGCGAAAATTGAAGCGTTGGATATCAACGTATTATTTTTCTTTGCATTAATAGCTTACTCTTACTTTTAACCTATGCTTGCTTACTTTATTAGATTGTGTCTTGGATGGAAAGACATAGAATTTAGCACTCATACCTCATCATTTTGTTTCTGTATACAAAGCACGTTTTAGAAAACCGTAGTGAGCAATATATGATTGAAAATATTGCACATAAATCAAAAGGACAACAGCAGATAGATAAAATTCCTATAAGATAAATTTTGGGATAAAATTAGCAATAGACGGACTTTATCGATGGACAAATTATACAAAATTAGTTGCGCTATCTATCGTCCCCGCTTTTAGAAGATTTTTTTTAACATACTTAACATCATGATATCCTTCCTTTTAATTCAAGTCCTAATAAAACGTTTACACCTCCAGTTAAGATAGCAGTGTTTCTTTGCCAGTTTTTCGTGTTTTTCGCAGTGGAAATGTCAATATACAGGTCTAAAAGAGCTCAACAAATTTTCATACTGGACAGTGGTCACTTCATATGAAATTTTATTGTTTCACGCCATGAAATTAATGTACAGTTACAATGCATAACAATAGAAAAAACCTGTTCAACCACTTTTACAAGTCGAAAAAGAAAGTCGAATATTGAACTATTTTTGTCTTGGATGCATGATTTGTTTTATTAGTTGTTAGTGGCTTTGAACTAGCAGTCAGATAACTGCGAGTACTCTCAGATCTGTTCCTAGTATCTTTTTTTTCGGGATGTACAAGTACCCGGCCACGTCCACTTGTATTTGTCCATCTGAAAAGTTACGCCTTTTTCAACTGATTTTTATAGTTCGTTCTTATGTTGTACTGTTATACCACTGTCCCAGGTTAGGGGGGGGGGGGGGGGGGATCCCGCTAACATGTTTAACCCCGCCACATTATTTAACTATGTGCCTGTCCCAAGTCAGGAGCCTGTAATTCAGTGGTTGTCGTTTGTTTATGTGTTACATATTTGTTTTTCGTTAATTTTTTTTACATAAATAAGGCCGTTAGTTTTCTCGTTTGAAATGTTTTACATTGTCTTATCGGGGCCTGTTATATGAGACTATGCGGTATGGGCTTTGCTAGCTGTTATTTGTTAATGTCTGTGTCATTTTGGTCTCTTGTGGACAGTTGTGTCATATGCAATCATATCACATCTTTTTTATATACAATACTTTTTAATCTGAACATGCAAATTGAAAAACTTGTTATATATTTTACATTAAATATATTCGCAGAAAAAAACATGTATAATTAAAAACCAATTGTTCAGAGAACCATTGATGGTCTTTCCACCAGTAAAGATATTTTTTTATATGAAAATATTCAAATTTGGTTTTAAATGTCAATTTTAGCGTCAAATGACAGCTTATTGAACGCTGATTTCAAAAATATATGGTTTCTATACAAAAAGATATAAATAACGGAGATAATTCTTTACTTCCGGTTTAAAGATGTTACTTCCGGTATTTTTTGATAGTTTACTTGACACTCATTCCAAAATATATGGTTCTATATACTTTTACATTAATTTAGTACAAAATATAGCTACTTCCGGTTTACAAATTGTCACTTCCGGTTAGCTTTTTCTAGATTACATTGCTTGCAACCTAATGCAAAAAGCCCCATGGCTTTATCATGAATACATATGAGGTAAAAGCAAAGGTCAAAATCTAGAACGTTAAATTTACCTATGACCTTCAGCTCAATTCCAAGGTTATCAGCCAAGGACCTCAAATCAAAAAGATTTTAGGCCTCTACATTATACTGTTAATGAGTTATATTACCATACAACTAATATTAGATATAAAAGGGGGAAAAACTCACCTCAAATGTCTACATACTCTTTCAACTAATATTTACGTGTTACGACATGTCGCAACTAACAATTGTGTGAAAATGTTTTGTCGATATCTTATAAGATTTCTGAAAATAAGAGATCACAAGCCAAAATCTAAATTTTGAACATGACCTTGACCCTTAACCTTGACCTCATTTCATTTTTTTGGACCAAGGACCTCAAATCAAAAGACCCTAGACCTTTATCACTTATGGTTTTCCAGTTGAAAGTACATTTCACTTATATCAAACACAAAAGGGGAAATAACTCTCGTATGGAGTCTCCGGATAGCTTCGGTCAAAATAAATCAAATCATCCTGAGGATATAACGAGCAATTTGGTAAAATAAATTTGTCGGTTTCTTATACGGTTGCGAATATTAAGCGATCACAAGAAAAACAGTGTTCGGGGAGATAACTCTTACATTGAAAAGATTTTGGTTACGCGGTGTCAGTTACAAAAGCGTAATAACTGTTCGATATCATATACCATATGTCTAAGCGACATCTTGCGAAACAAAAAAACTGTGAAGGAAAAAAAAGTTGGCGGAAGAAAAAAAAATAATAATTAAAAACCAATCGTTCAGAGAACCATTGATGGTCTTTCCACCAGTTAAGACCTTTTTTTTTATATGAAAATATTAAAATTTGGTTTTAAATGTAAATTTTAGCGTCAAATGACAGCTTATTGAACGCTTATTCCAAAAATATATGGTTTCTATACAAAAAAAAATAGAAAAGGGAGATAATCTTTTACTTCCGGTTTAAAAATTTTACTTCCGGTATTGTTTGACAGTTTACTCGACACTGATTCCAAAAATATATGGTTCTATATACTTTTACATTGGTTTAGTGCAAAAAATATCTACTTCCGGTTTACAAAAGGTCACTTCCGGTTGTGTATTTTAAGGTCACATTGCTTACAACTTAATGCAAACAGTCCCATGACTTTCTCATGTGTACATATGAGGTAAAAGCAAAGGTCAAAATCTAGAACGTTTAATTAGCATATGACCTTGAGCTCAATTTCAAGGTCATAAACCAAGGACCTGAAATCAAAAGACTCTAGTCCTCTACTTTATATTGTTCATGAGTTATATTACCATACGTATGATATTAGATATAAAAAGGGGGAAAACTCACGTCAAATGTCTACGTACCCTTTCGACTAAAATTTATGTGTTACTACATGTCGTAACTAACAATTTTATGAAAATATTTTGTCAATATCTTATATGATTTCTGAAAATAAGAGATCACAAGCCAAAATCAAAATTTTAATCATGACCTTGACCTTTGACCTTGACCTCATTTTTATTTTTTTGGACCAAGGACCTCAAAACAAAAGACCCTAGGCCTCTAACACTTATGGTTTTCCAGTTAAAAATGCATATCACTTATATCAAATATAAAAGGGGAAATAACTCTCATATGGAGTCTCCGGAAAGCTTCGGTCAAAATAAATCAAATCATTCTGAGGATATATCGAGCAATTTGGTAAAATAAATTTGTCGGTTTCTTATACGGTTGCGAATATTAAGCGATCACAAGAAAATCAGTGTTCGGGGAGAGAACTCTTACATTGAAAAGATTTTGGTTACGGGGTGTCAGTTACAAAAGCGTAATAACTGTTCGATATCATGTACCATATGTCTAAGCGACATCTTGCGAAACAAAAAAACTGGGAAGGAAAAAAAAGTTGGCGGAAGAAAAAAAAAAAAATAATAATAATAATAATCAGAAGAAATCCAATAGGTCTTTCCACGGAAAAGTGGAAAGACCTAATAATAAAAATAATCAGAAGAAATCCAATTGGTCTTTCCACGGAAAGGTGGAAAGACCTAATAAGAGTCCCAGTCACTTTGTTATTCGACAGTTTTCCCACTTATTTCACTTGTTGTCAAGTGGTAGTAGACTCGTCGATTGGTCAGTTTTTAAGGCCATATTGGCCTTTTGTTTGGGAAATTACTATGCAAATATATTCTGACGTCAGGAAATTTAGAGTTCTCGACCTGTTTAACGTATCATACAACGGCTAGTATTATGTTATTTAGCAAAAAACATGTATGTTGGATATATAGAAGATGTGGTTAGTTTCATTGTAACATGATGTTAGTTTTACCGGAAGTTAGTGTTTGATTTACTGGAAGTGAAATATCAGTATAAAGCTGTGCAATAAGGGCAATGTTTAATGAAGTAAATGTGTAGTGAGTCATACATCTTATTGATGTTACAAGTCGATATTGAATAGTAAAAAGTTTAATAAGGTGAAAGTTTAGATTAATTCAATCTGAAAGTATTTGATGTTCCAAGCAACATACTAAATCTTGATCGCAAAAAACTATTAGTAGCTGTGATGAGACATTTTTTTATTCGTTTTAATTTAAACTAACTAACATTTTGCGTGTAATTATTTTGTGGATTTGTATTCATTTGCATGTTGTAATTATGTTTATTTTTGTTCGATTTTGTTTAGTTGAGTAAAATTTTATTTTTACTTTTGTTTCTATTAATGTTTGCCAACTGTAAATTCAATTATCCCACGTCAATGGTACCAGTGGTGGGATTGTCACAGGTCCACAATTTGTAGAGTTTATTTGTGATGAAGGTATATAAGTTTCCTTGAAATTTTCGCGATCGTTTTATTTTTGCGTTTCAATTTTTACTGTGAAAATAGCGAAAATAAAACTGCTGCATTAATTTCATGGTTTTACATTAACTAGAAACTGTTTTTTATTTTTATTTGTAGACTATTTTCTTTAAACCTAACTCTGAGGTATTTGTATATTTTTTGTATCATTATCAGATTAGGTTTGTACAATATGACGTTAGAAAAGTTTCCAGTGTGGTTCGAAGTGTTGATTTATAAAGGTGAAACAACATCTACTTGTTTAAGTTTGTGTTACGAGATGCAAGCTGCGGAAAGAGATGCGACAGCAGCTGAACAAGATATGAGAAAAGCAGAGACGGACACTATTTATAGACTGAGAATATAAATTGAGAGAGAAAGAGTTGGCCACAGGAGGTAAAAGTAGTTTTTAAACGTCAGAAGCTATTAAAACTTAGTTACCTACATTTTACTGAAGGTCAAGATCCAGATGTTAATATTAAATAGTTAAAAGTTTAATAATGAGAAAGTTTAGGTTTATTTAATCTGAAAGCATTTGATGTTCCGAGCAACGTTCTAGATCTTGACCGCACACAGAGTATCTACAGCCCTTGGATGGTGTAAACATCCCAAAAAACGGGTTTATGGTGTAATGGTGTATGGCATATGGTACAATGGTGTAAGGTGTATGGTGCTATGGTGTATGGTGTAAGGAGAATGGTGTAATGGTGTATGAGGAATGGTGTGATTGTGTAACGTGCGATCAGGCTAATTCATTAGTTTGAGGTTGCCACCCTTTAAAACGTTTACAACCGCTGCTTTTGGTTGCATCTGTCCTTAATCAAGAACCGGTTGCCAGCGGTTATCGAGTATTGTTGGGTTCATGAGCGTTTCTTATTTTTCAATATATAGGACCATTAGTGTTCTTGTTTGAATGGTTCAATCCTAATTATGTTTGTGCGTTTCAAACTTGCAGGTCTGTATGAGCCACAGCTCCGTGTTGAAGGCAATAATTGGCGAAATAATGATTTACTATTATAGATTGTGACTGCGATGGAGACTTATTGGCCCTCATATCGCATCTTCCTATATCTATATAATAAAAAAAATAACATATCTGTAATATAAGGCAAGCTCATGTAAGAACTAACAGTAAACACACATGAAAACCAAACATATTTAAATAAACACCCGATAGACGATTAATGTTACTCGACTATACTTCAAAATACGACATACGTGAACGAACAGAATTCAATATATTTATTCATGAGTCTACAAGCATAGATAACCTAAGCCGTATGTAGCACAACTTTTTTGAATCATTTTGATCTTAAATTCTCTTCAATTTTGTACTTGTGTGGCTTTATAATTATTTTGATCAGAGCGTCTCTGATGAGTTGTATGTAGACGAAACGCGTGTCTGGCATATCAAATTATATAAGTCTGGTTCCTTTGATAACCATTTACAACCACTGGGTCGATGCCATTTTTTGACGAGTTTAAATTTCCCAAAGATATGACCAGCCCGGAAGTAAGCACTTGTGTGTTGACTTGAGTTTACATTGTTATGTTCATATTTATAAATGAATTGTTAAAAATCTTTGAATTTCTGAAATACTAGGCGTTTCTACCTCAGGAATAGATAACCTAAGCTGTATTTGGAAAAACTGTTAGGAAAATTTGTACTCAATGATCTTCCAATTCGTACGTCATTTGATTTTTTCTAACATTTTTTTAATACGAGTGTCACTGGCAAGTCTTTTGTAGATGAAACGCGCGCCTGGTGCAAATATGAAATTTCCATCCAGGTTTCTATGATGAGTTTATTCATACACGAAATAAACAGACAACAAGTCATCAAAAAAGACTACTGAACAACAGAAAAAACTTAACTGCCACCGTAAACAAAATTCATAGAGACGAATCAAGTGTTATCTACTGCTATATTCCCGAATTGGTGCCAGACATTTTAAGAACACATAGTTAGTTAAATCTAGTTTTATAGCTAGCAAAACCTCCCGCTTAAATGGTAATGTTAAAAACGATTAAGTAACAGGAAAGCAGTACAAAATAAAACAACACAAGAGCACTCATTGCAGAAATATACATAACTAAAAAATATAATTGAACATAACATGTAAACAGCAGAATATAATAACAGACACCTCCAATAAATGTATGACAGTACACAAGTAAATCAAAAAAGAATTATGCAATTGCGTCACATGAATGTATCAAAGCCACAAAAAGGTGACGTATTGTGTGACGTATTTTTAAATATTTTGATAACAGTTAAATTAAACAAAAAGAATATAGACAAAGGCAACAACAGTATACAACTTTTAAAAAATCATCAATCGAATCAGAATAAAATGAAACAGAGGAAAACACATCAACTATAAGAGGAAAACAACAGAAACACTGAAGTGTAACAAAAACAATTGCAATCTTACATTGAAACGTGCTATTTTATAACAACAGCAATATTCATGACTTAGTAAGGGACATTTTAAGAAAAGATGGTAGGTTGAACCTGGTTTAATGGCTAGCTTAACCTCTTGCTAATATGGAAATGTAACAAATACCACTAGAATGACAATATTACGTTACAGAAATACAGTTAAAATAAACACCAGAATACTCATGGCAGAGAAATACATTACTTCCGATTTGAGTTTATGACAAAGATTTTACTGTCACGAATTGAGTTTAACTAGTGACGCATTGCATCGCTAGATGAACGGATATTTGCGACAGTAAAATCATTTTTTTGTATGACCAATCTGAAAAAACGATACAACGATCTTCATTTTAAAGCCAACTGTTACAATAAATTCCATTTAATACATTATTCAATCCAAAAGAAAGAAAGATTAACCTAGGTTACCCTACAGTACAATTTATAAGTTTAATATTGCTCTAATGTTGATCAGTATATTTATGCATTATGCAACATACATTACACAATTGATAACTTACTATTAAAATCATATTTTCTAGTTTGAAACAATATAGTTGAGTTCTTATTTGTGAGTCTATACATATGAAAAAGAAGATGTGGTATGATTACCAATGAGACAACTCCCCAGCAGAGATAAAATGACACAGAAATAAACAACTATAAGTCACCGATCGGCCTACAACAATTATCAAAGCCCATACCGTATAGTCAGCTATAAAAGGCCCCTGAAAGACAATGTCAAATAATTTAAACGAGAAAACTAATGGACTAAATTATGCATTGTACATCAGCTTTCATGGTTATTCGTTGTGTTTTCTGAAATTTAAGGCAAATATACCCTTATAGTTTGAAATGTTTGAACACCCCCTTTTAAGATTACCATTACAACACTTTATGAATGTGGATTCAAATAAGTTTTATTTTTTGGTCCCCTATTGCATGATCCAAAATAATCCTCTTCTTTTTTCTTTGCAATATATAAACTTTTACATTTTGCAGGTAAATTCAAAAACATAAATATAAACTGGCAAGGTATCAGTCATGATTCAAAAATATATCCAGGACCTCACAGGTATGTATTTCATTGCAATGTTGACCGCCTGTTATAAGTCATGTTCGCTTTCAAGCACTTTATGTTAGTAGTCAGAAGACTTCATATTTTCTCAATAAAAATTCAAAATCTCTTATCTTGGATTGGTTACGACTGCGGGAAGGCAAAATCTTAATCTTGGACATTTAAGTCATATTTTTTAATTTGCTCTTATAATAAATATTGTTGTTTACTTTTTGTCATTACACATAAAGATGTAGAAATGGCTATGTAATGACTTCATGGACTTGACATTTAAATATATATAATTATTCATATTAGCTAAAATAAAATTTGGATAAATGAAAGAAAGGCTTATACATTATATACTAAATTACAATTGTATTTCCATATCTAAAGTAAAGGATTGATGCGCTAAAAAATATAATACTCCGTTTATAAAGAAGCAACCATTTAGTTTTAAGTGTGTGTGTGTGTAGGGGGAGGGGGGGGTATGTTGAAAAAAATATTGAGAGACAAATATTTGCTGTAAAAAAATAAAAAACCTTTATGTATAGGTGAGTACCTACATTTGTACATGGAACAAAATGGTGGATGGGCAAATGGTGTACTGCTCAGAGATAGTGGTAATCCTTGTCGCCCATTTTTGATGACCCCGTACCAGAATTCTGTACAAGATCTACAGAAAAGTACAAAAGATGCCACTTTTTTAACAAGAAATGTGGGAAAGGGTATATAATGTACAGTAAAATAAATCTTAGAGTTTAAGCAGTAATTTCTTTGAGGCTGTAATACTGATGAATATGTATTAATGTGAGATGAAGGGTTTTTAGAGAGTTTTCTATTGTCATAAATGATTTTATAGGTTGCACTTTGTTGTAAAAAGAGCTGCGTAGATGTAAATGAAACTGTTGATAAGTTACTATTTAAAAGTTTCCAGACATATTAAATCAGATGACAAATTGATTGCAATTCTTTGAAGAAACTTGAATTTCATGCATTAAAATAAGGTCTAATATATAGACATGTAAGACCAAATTGACTTATATCTATGAAATACAATATCAATGTCAAATATCTAGATTGTACTTTAAACTGAGACTTAACATGGAACGAACACATCAGAAACATTTGCTTTAAAGCAAACAAAACCATTGGATTTCTAAAAGAAAATATTAATATCAATAACACCACTTTAAAGGAAACTGCATACAAATCCATAGTCAGATAAACCTCGGAGTATGCAAGTAGAGTATGGGACCCTTTCCTTTCCAGATGATAAACATATGTAAATGTTTATACAAAAGACACGCTCATTCCACCAGACATGATATCTATAGATATAAACAACAACGGATTACAATTACCAACATGTAGAGCAGAAATGAGGAAAGAGTTGTTCTTTTCAAGATTTTTAAGAATTCTAAGACTGCCTGCGCAGGTACCACCACAAGTGCAGGCAGTCTTGAAATTGAGACGATTAACCCTTTCATATTCTGACAAATTGGACGTCAACTTATGGAAAAGACGCTATCAAAATTCAATCGAAAATAAAGCTCACACAAAAGTGATTTTGAGTCCATATGAAAGATAATTGATTCAATATTTAAAAAAAAATATCAGAAAATGTGTCTTTTCAAGTCATGTGTTATCTTTCCAAAAGTCACGTGACTTGCGGGAAAAAAGTGAAAAATGCAAAATTTTTGCGAAAAAGGTCGTTATGAGACATTTTTATTGGCTAATAGGATACAGTTTTGGTGTCAAAGTAATGATCCAAGTATGATAGAAACAGAAATTTGTCATTTTGGTATAGATTGAGGATATACGTGCTATATGCCATGCTATGTTGATGCCCGCAACATGGAAAATAACGGACTTCAGCCCCTTTTTTTCCGTCCAAATCTAATCTTTGACACAAATTTCAAGCTAAATCATATTCATTCAAGCAGCAAATAGAATTTTGACATTACAGGTAAAAATTCAATGAATTACCAATAATAACTGGATGTGTTGGGCTCATAATGTTGTGGGGGTGTGGGTGGGGTGCAATTAGGATACACATTCTTTAAAAACAAACAAACATTGTTTTTAACTTGAGTTTTACATATATCCATGACTATCTTTTTGAAATTGAAAGTTAAGTTACATTTCATATAGGAAATTAATTTTTGACATCCGGCTTTGATATTCAAACATGCAATCTTCCTGATGTGGGTTATTACAGTTTCCCACTGCACCACTGGAACACCAGTTTAAAGTATCGAAATTTAAGTAGTTTACTCTACCATTAATGAAGTGAGAGTAAAAAAAGAATAAGCCTGTTTTCCTTTAGAAATTTATTGTCGACATAACATATAATTGTTGTAAATCCCATCATTTTGAGCAAATATAGGATGATATCATACCTTTGTCTGTCATTTTTTTCTGAGCTTATACCAGTTCCTTTATTTCAACAAAAGTGTTTTCGGCATTTCCATAATTAAACACTTCAGAAACAATGTTCTGCTACATCTATTTCAACTTCGCTTTAAAAAATTATGATCTTTTTTTTTGTCTCTTTTTTAATTAGTTTGGTAATAAATAACCACAAATTTAGAGTGCATTTCAAGTTTATGATTGCGTTGGTACACTTCAAATCACTTATTCAACTTGTGTACTTTGCGACAAAGTTAAAATTAGAATTAAGCAAACTCAGTGATTTATCATGCATATGCATAAACTATTTTTAGTAGGTACATGTACCGAACTTATATTTTATTGTATCATTTGTACAGTGTTTGATTACTCCTGAATGGAGAACATGGATATTTGGATTTGCTGGTTCTGCTGTTATATTAATGGCTGAATTCGCTGACAACATGGACAAATGCAATTATTTATAGTAAGGTTTTCACAGAAGATCATAATGTTTTGTTGAAATGGAAATCAGAACAAATACATCCACGAATGCCATCTCATCAACATAAGATACATATAATTTCTTTATAGAGGTCTTCTATTTATCAATCACAGTGAATGTCACTTTGTAGTTTTCGTCGATACTAATTTTAAATTATCAGCCAACGACATCAGAGACGACCTATGTGGCCATGCTTTCATTTGGTCGTAACAAAATAATAATTTGATCTATTACTGTTCCTGTTGAGTTTGGTTTATACTGATCACTAATGTTTCTTTAATGATTGATATTTGTGTCTAAAGACGGACTGGTTGCAGACAAAGATTGATGTCGGCTACAATATATGGATATAAATAAATTCATCATAGATACCAGACATGAAATCGTGTATTCAAAAGACTCATTAGTAACGGTTAAAAAAGTAGAAAGATTAAAAGTTAAACAGCAAAATAAAGTACGAAGTTAAAGAGCATTAAGGACCAAAATTGCCTAAGCATTTTGCCGAATTCAGCTAAGGTAATCTATTCCTGGGGATAAACAAATCTAAAATCTAAAGTTTTGTTAACATATAGTTTATAATGATGATCATATCAGTACATAGCGCATTTGGCTCAATGGCCAAGGAAGCGAGAAGAAAATGTAATTACATTTTCATATTTTCTGAAAGTCGTCTAGATTAAAAAGTTTACATATACTAGGTTTTTAGACAGAACGTAACACAATTATTTATTAATAAGCATACATGCATATACAACAACAATAAGTTTAGTTTCTTTCATATCTTGTATAGTATTTTTCACAATGCAGATATTTTTTTACAATGCAGACATTAGACATTTTTTTTCACAATGCAGACATGTATTAACAAAGCAGACCTTATTTCACAATGTAGACATTTAACAAATTACGAAACCCATCACATATGAATAAATCAACGATGCATATAACTCTTCAGTGGTCACACTAAATAGAATGCAACAGTGTTGCCTTACACTGATTATATAATTGGTCGATTCATAAAGAACTTTAAAATCTAAAAAAAACTCATTTAGTACAATTTTGTTAAGCAACCACTGTGTTAAAGGTATGTATATATTTTTGTGTAAATCAAAATATGAATGCAGAATTGTTTAAGTTAATAGGTACACATTATTCATAAAACGATGTTTTATACAACAAATGTTCTTTAAAAGGTAAACGAAAACTTAGTTCTTTATAAAGCACAAAGGTGTCAGTATTCACCTCAGAAACTTACAAAACCTTTGAATGGACTTATTAATAAAGGATATAATTACGATACTGTTGTCAAGTCATTAAAGATTGCATATTTTGGCGTTAATATTGAGTCACTGATTAGGTCTTTGCATCGGAACTAAACACATTTATTCTAAAAACAGTTGTTGGCATGACACGGGTCATGTTCTTCTCATATATGTTATGATGGTATGATACTAAACCCCTAACGGGGAGGATTGTGCCTGATGTTCATATGATGAAATCATAATCTTTTAGTCAGTTTAATTGAAGTCTGGAGCTGGCATTTCAGTTAACTGCTAGTAGTCTGTTGTTATTTATGTATTATTGTCATTTTGTTTATTTTCTTTGGTTACATCTTCTGACATCAGACTCGGACTTCTCTTGAACTGAATTTTAATGTGCGTATTGTTATGCGTTTACTTTTCTACATTGGTTAGAGGTATAGGGGGGGGGGGTTGAGATCTAACAAACCTGTTTAACCCCGCCGCATTTTTGCGCCTGTCCCAAGTCAGGAGCCTCTAGCCTTTGTTAGTCTTGTGTTATTGTAATTTTAGTTTCTTGTGTACAATTTGGAAATTAGTATGGCGTTCATTATCATATATTTGTTTAGGGCCAGCTGAAGGACGCCTCCGGGTGCGGGAATTTCTCGCTACATTGAAGACCTGTTGGTGACCCTCTGCTGTTGTTTTTTATTTGGTCGGGTTGTTGTCTCTTTGACACATTCCCCATTTCCATTCTCAATTTTATATATATCACAGTAGCATGGGTTCGAATCCCGGCGAGGGAAGAACCAAAAATTTGCGAAAGCAAATTTATAGATCTAAAATTGTTGGGTTGATGTTTAGACGAGTTGTATATACATTATGTACACAGCCATGTATCACCATCATTGATGACGATCCGATGGATACATCTGTTGTAGAGTTGTCACTGACTCAGACGTACTTATAAACATAATTATTTTCTGTGACTGAATATTACATTAATTTGTAGGATCCTTTACTATAGATAATTTAGCTGATCTGTAACAATAACATCTTCATGCCTTATATATCATGTACTGTAGTACGCCGCTAGATTAAAACTTACGAGGAAAGGCAACACACGGCCAGTGAAAGCTCTTTTTTGAGAGCCCAGGTGGTCGTGTGGTCTAGCGGGACGGCTGTAGTGCAGGCGATTTGGTGTCACGATATCACAGTAGCATGGGTTCGAATCCCGGCGAGGGAAGAACCAAAAATTTGCGAAAGCAAATTTACAGATCTAACATTGTTGGGTTGATGTTTAGACGAGTTGTATGTATATATATATGTCATCAGCTCAGTTTGTCTGTTGATGCTTTCAAATGTGGAAGGATTCAGAAAACACTGGTATCGAAATCAGTAGATCTTTCTAAAACTTAACATCTTAAATAAATAGCATCCGTTTTAGGAATATAAATGGGCCAGAAAGTGAAGTACATGTACAACTGTTCAACTGAGTATTCGGTATTCTTGGTTTTTTTTAATATATATTGCATGATTAATACACATGTATTTATTAGATGATCGATTTGCAAAATAGTACAGATGTGAAGAAATATGTCTATCTGTTGATTGAGAGAAAACTCAAATTAACCTAAATAAAGAGGCATCTGAGACAAACACTCATTTGATCATTTGTCAGGTGAAACCAAATTTGTTATGTGTATCAGTAGTACAACAGAGTGCAAAAAGGAAATAAATGCCAACCATACATAAAATAGAAAGACATTATACCATTAACAGGTTCTGTTATTTTTTGTTGTTTTTACTCCACTAACAAAATATCCACATTAATGTGATGCACCTTATACGCAATTCGAAAATGTAATTGTTATCAGCAGCGGTAAACATAAATAATTATTATGTTTGTTTTCTAGCATCGAACTAGGGTTCGTTTTGAACTTTTAAATATATATCTTCTTGTTTGTTTGTTTATGCAACGTTTGTTAGAGGTATATGATTGGGGTGGGGTTGACAGCTCACTAACATGTATTACCCCGCCGTATTTTTGCGTCTGTCCCAAGTAAAGAACCTCTGCCCTTTGTTAGTCTTGTATGTATTTTTTTTTTCTGGTTCATTTATATGTGTTGAGGTTTAGTTTGAAGTCCATTAGCTGAAGTAGTAAACATCACTGTCTAGAGGCAAGCTGAAGCCCGCCTTTGGGTGCTGGGTTTCTATTTGTTAGTATGCTGTTCAATGTATTGAAGATCTAAGAGCTGTTTTCTGTCAGATGGTTGTCTTTTGACACATTCTCCGTTTTCTTCCTCATTGTTATCTCAAAAAATATTTTCAATTTATATAGTTTCATGCATGGAATTAATACTTTGCTTGTCAAAAACAAATATCACTATTTATCCTATGTGCATTCTCAAGAACATTAGAATACCAAAAAAATGTCCTTGTCATTGTTCGAAACCCATTATTGTTTCATATGTTTAAAAAGATAAACATCCCAGTTTCAAATACACGCATGTTTGATATAGATAATACACAACACAGTACTTTAATTCATTATATATTGTTATCTTTATCGTTGAAGTTAATCTGTTCTGGGCTTTTTAAATAAATACATACCCGGACGATGATAACGGTTGACGACTAGTACGGAATGTGTCTAAAATATAACCTTATCGGTAATTTCTACAATACTGGTGTCATACTGGAATAAACAGGTTATTATATTATACAAATAGTTTATTTATGTCTCACCATTTTGATTACAAAACATTACACGAATACATAAATTAATATCATTCAAAAACGAATTATGAGAGACGGAATTAAAATAAATGAAAAAATACTTATAATGGATATCAATGTACAGCTAAATTATAATCAATTCTTTAAAAACATACAGTTACGACAACAGGTTTAACAACATAGGTTTGAAGATTTTTGCACTTAAAACAATAATACTATCACAGTGACTGACTAGAGTAATAGATAAAAAATTTTCCGGATGAGAAAGTTTAAAATGTTTAATGTTCTGACAAAATGATTTCAAAGTTCATTTCGCAGGTTATCATACAATTGACACTTATACATGTTATAATACACGTTCCTCTGTTTCAACTATGTTTTAACAAGTTTGGCAAGTTCGTTGTTGAACTACTCTGAAATCGTCCAGTCTTTATGCGAATAAGTGCAACATTGCATTGAAACTGCGTGTATGCTTTTACTTTGCGATGGCTATATAACTTTCTATAGGTCCTTAACTTATTCCCACTGTTTCCATTCCGTTAAGATAACAGTCTGTCATAGAATACATTTTTAACTAGAAATGGTATATCCACATTTTCGGCGTAATACAATATCATCATGTCTGCTGAAAACATTGTTGACGTATTCTATAGTTTCAATTTTTACATTTACATTCACTTGATGAATCATCAATAACTTCACCTGTTGAAACAATGATAATTTCAGCCACTGAATCTCTAATAACGCACTTGTTGAATCACAAATTACTTCACCTGAGTAACCCCCAATTACTTCAACCCCTAATTACTTCACCTGAGTAACCTCCAATTACTTCACCTGAGTAACCTCTAATTACTTCACCTGAGTAACTTCCAATTACTTCACCTGAGAAACCTCCAATTACTTCACCTGAGTAACCTCCAATTACTTCACCTGAGTAACCTCCAATTACCTCACCTGATTAACCTCTATTAACATTACCTGAGTAACCTCCAATTATTTCACCTGAGTAACCTTCAATTACTTCATCTGAGTAACCTCCAATTACTTCACCTGAGTAACCTCTAATTACTTCACCTGAGTAGCCTCCAATTACTTCACCTGAGTAACCTCTAATTACTTCACCTGAGTAACCTCAAATTACTTCACCTGAGTAACCTCCAATTACTTTACCTGAGTAACCTCTTAAATAACATTACCTGAGTAACCTCTAATTACTTCACCTGAGTAACATCCAATTACTTCACCTGAGTAACCTCTAATTACTTCACCTGAGTAACCTCAAATTACTTCACCTGAGTAACCTCAAATTACTTCACCTGAGTAACCTCCAATTACTTTACCTGAGTAACCTCTAATAACATTACCTGAGTAACCTCCAATTACTTCACCTGAGTAACCTCTAATTACTTCACCTGAGTAACCTCTAATTACTTCACCTGAGTAACATCCAATTACCTCACCTGATTAACCTCTATTAACATTACCTGAGTAACCTCCAATTACTTCACCTGAGTAACCTCTAATTACTTCACCTGAGTAGCCTCCAATTACTTCACCTGAGTAACCTCTAATTACTTCACCTGAGTAACCTCAAATTACTTCACCTGAGTAACCTCCAATTACTTTACCTGAGTAACCTCTAATAACATTACCTGAGTAACCTCCAATTACTTCACCTGAGTAACCTCTAATTACTTCACCTGAGTAACCTCTAATTACTTCACCTGAGTAACATCCAATTACTTCACCTGAGTAACCTCTAATTACTTCACCTGAGTAACCTCAAATTACTTCACCTGAGTAACCTCCAATTACTTCACCTGAGTAACCTCCAATTACTTTACCTGAGTAACCTCTAATAACATTACCTGAGTAACCTCCAATTACTTCACCTGAGTAACCTCTAATTACTTCACCTGAGTAACCTCTAATTACTTCACCTGAGTAACATCCAATTACTTCACCTGAGTAACCTCTAATTACTTCACCTGAGTAACCTCTCATTACTTCACCTGAGTAACCTCAAATTATTTCACCTGAGTAACCTCTAATAACATTACCTGATTAATCTACGATAACTTCACCTACTGAATTACAAATTGCTTCACATATTGAATCACCAGTAACTTTACCTGCTGAATCACCAGTTACTATCCCTGTTGAATCACAAGTTATTTCGACTTTTGAATTTTAAATAACTGCACCTTTTTAATCATAAATAGCTTTTATTGTCGAATTCCCAGTTACTTCAACTGTTGAATCATCAGAAACTTTACCTGCTGAATCTCCAGTAACATAACATGTTGAATCACAAACTATTTCAACTGATGCAACACCAGTTACAAATGTACTTGACCTACTGCATCACCAATAAGTTCATCTGTTGAATCACAAAATTGCTTCACTTCTTGAGTCACAAGTTACTCCACCTGCTGAATCATCGATAACTTCACCTATTGATGTACCAGTTGCTTCCATTGCTGAATTATTAGTTAGTAAAGCACTATCTGTATATAGTGCACTATCTAAGCTACCATTTCAAAAATGGCAAGTGGCAAGGTTTTTTTCAAGAGTGGATACACTACAAACTCCTCAGAGTCTGAATTGACCAGTTTTTGTGCTCGACCAGTAAAATCGAGCACACATTTTACTCGACTAGTCTCGATATTGTCTCGACTGTACTTAACTGTACTTAAGTGTACTCGACTAGGTCTCGACTTTACTTAATTAGTCTGATTCAGTACTTGATGATCTTTGTGTAGTCTGAAATGGTCTTGACCAAGGCTCCACCTGTCTCGACCTGTCTTGACTAGTCTCGACTTGTCTCGACTAGTCTCGACTCAGTCTCAACCAGTCTCGACCTGTCTCGACTAGTCTTGACCTTCAAATTTAGTTTTGACTGGTGTAAATCAGACCATCTTTTAACTAAATTAAATATTGATCTTACAAAATTCAAGCTTATTAGGTAGTTTGATTTATTGCTGTGAAATGAAAGAATTTAATTTTACAATATGTAAAAATAAAAATTATTATATAAAAATTCAGATAGGCATCTTTAATTTTTTTTATAACTTTTTCAAATGAACTTGGATTTTCATCAAACTATGCAGATATCTTAGATATATATCAAGCTTACTGAATCCCATTTCATTTAGTTTTTTGTTGTATTGCTGTCAAATTTAAGAATTAAAGTAATTTTGGTACAAAAAAGCTAGGATTTGCAATTCGGACAAAATAGAGATAGTACACTTTAATTTTTTTTAATAACTTTTTCAAATCAACTTGGATTTTCATCAAACTATGCAGCTATCTTACATATATATCAAGCTTACTGAATCCCATTTCATTTAGTTTTTTGTTGTATTGCTGTAAAATTTAAGAATTAAAATAATCTTGGTAAAAAAAGCTAGGATTTGCAATTCGGACAAAATAGAGATAGTACACTTTAATTTTTTTTAATAACTTTTTCAAATCAACTTGGATTTTCATCAAACTATGCAGCTATCTTACATATATATCAAGCTTACTGAATCCCATTTCATTTAGTTTTTTGTTGTATTGCTGTAAAATTTAAGAATTAAAGTAATCTTGGTAAAAAAAGCTAGGATTTGCAATTCGGACAAAATAGAGATAGTACACTTTAATTTTTTTAATAACTTTTTCAAATCAACTTGGATTTGCATCAAACTATGCAGCTATCTTACATATATATCAAGCTTACTGAATCCCATTTCATTTAGTTTTTTGTTGTATTGCTGTCAAATTTAAGAATTAAAGTAATCTTGGTAAAAAAAGCTAGGATTTGCAATTCGGACAAAATAGAGATGGTACACTTTAATTTTGTTTATAACTTTTTCAAATCAACTAGGATTTTCATCAAACTATGCAGATATCTTACATATATATCAAGCTTACTGAATCCCATTTCATTTAGTTTTTTGTTGTATTGCTGTCAAATTTAAGAATTAAAGTAATCTTGGTAAAAAAAGCTAGGATTTGCAATTTCGGACAAAATAGAGATAGTACACTTTAATTTTGTTTATAACTTTTTCAAATCAACTTGGATTTTCATCAAACTATGCAGCTATCTTAAATATATATTAAGCTTACTGAATCCCAGGTTATTTTGTTTTTTGTTGTATTGCTGTCAAATTTAAGAATTAAATTAATCTAGGTCAAAAAAGCTAGAATTTGCAGTTCGAACAAAATAGAGATAGTACACTTTAAGTTTTTAAATAACTTTTTCAAATCAACTTGGATTTTATTAAAACTATATATAGCTACCTTGGTGATCTTACTAAATCCCAGGTTGTTATGAAGTTTTAAAATATTTTTTGTCAAATTTAATGACATGGCACTATACATGATTTAATTGCATCAGTACATGTGAGTTTTACAGGTAAAAAGAAAGCCCTACTTTTCTTAAACTCGTGTATTACTTATCTAGTGAATTAAAAGCCCTGCGATTTAGATTTAACAGGATGTTGCAACTTTGAATAAATGTTATTTAGAATTTAAAACTCTCTGGTAAATGTGATCTTTTTAATAAGTTTGCCCCAAGCAGAAGGTATTGCTTTATAAATCACCACAAATCAGAAGAACTATTTTAATAATTTCTAATGTTTCATCCCTTTTTGATATATTTATGTAGTGTATATCAAAAGGAATAAAACATTAAAGGAATTATATAACTATTTTATATATACTTTTTCCCAAATTTTGAGAAAAGATATATTTCTAATATCGTAGCTTTTTGACCTAGGTTAATTAAATTCTTAAATTTGACAGAAATACACCAAACAAAATAACAACCTATGATTCAGTAAGATCAATATATTGCAAAGATATTTGTAGAGTTTGATGAAAAATCTAAGTTGATTTGAAAAAGTTATGAAAAAAATTAAAGTGTACCATCTCTATTTTGTCCAAACTGCAAATCCTAGCTTTTTTTTACCTAGATTAAATTAATTCTTAAAATTGACAGCAATACAACAAACTTTATAAAAACCTGGGATTCAGTAAGATGAATACATCACCAAAGTAGCTATATAGTTTCAATAAAATCCAAGTTGAATTTAAAAAGTTATAAAAAAAATTAAAATGTACTATCTCTATTTTGTTCGAACTGCAAATTCTAGCTTTTTTGACCTAGATTTATTTAATTCTTGAATTTGACAGCAATACACGAAAAAACAAAATGACCTGGGATTTATTAAGCTTAGTATACATTTAAGATAGCTGCAAAGTTTAATGAAAATCCAAGTTGATTTGAAAAAGTTATTAAAAAAATTAAAGTGTACTATCTCTATTTTGTCCGATTTGCAAATCCTAGCTTTTTTTACCAAGATTACTTTAATTCTTAAATTTTACAGCAATACAACAAAAAACTAAATGAAATGGGATTCAGTAAGCTTGATATATATGTAAGATAGCTGCATAGTTTGATGAAAATCCAAGTTGATTTGAAAAAGTTATAAAAAAATTAAAGATGCCTATCTGATTTTTTATATAATAATTTTTATTTTTACATATTGTAAAATTAAATTCTTTCATTTCACAGCAATAAATCAAACTACCTAATAAGCTTGAATTTTGTAAGATCAATATTTAATTTAGTTAGATGGGCTGATTTACACCAGCCAAAACTAAATTTGAAGGTCAAGACTAGTCGAGACAGGTCGAGACTGGTTGAGACTGAGTCGAGACTAGTCGAGACAGGTCGAGACAGGTCGAGCCTTGGTCAAGACCATTTCAGACTACACAAAGATCATCAAGTACTGAATTAGACTAATTAAGTAAAGTCGAGACCTAGTCGAGTACACTTAAGTACAGTTAAGTACAGTCGAGACAATGTCGAGACTAGTCGAGTAAAATGTGTGCTCGATTTTACTGGTCGAGCACAAAAACTGGTCAATTCAGACTCTGAGGTGTTTGTAGTGATAAGAGTTCAAGTGTAGACATATCATGTATAACTTTAAAAAAAACAGGATCTAAGCTTACTCAATGAAACATAGGAAGTGTTAGATTTTACAAAAACAGTGTTCATGTGAACAGTAGTGATCATTGATTGGGCAAAACCAGAAGTGGATGGTCAGATGGTAAAGACTATAAAGATTTTTTTTGCATAGACTGTGGGGTCAATGCATATAGGTTGCACACTGTAAATTAAGCTTTGTTAAACCACAACTCTTTTAGAAAGAAATTTAGTATTCATACATATTTTGTTTTATTAACCAACTTGATCCCTTATATGATCTTCATGATTCATCTCGTATGGACACAATTTGAGAGTGTAAGCAGTATAAATACACATGGATAGCGCGAAATTGGTTTCTAACGAAGACCAAAAGTAGAGGGAGGGGTAGTGCAATATTTAACTATAAGTTTAAACTCTCGATTTTCGACAAATGAATGTTGAATATATGCCTCTCAGTCCTATGTTTTGACCTTTTAAAAAGTTGTAGTATATGGTAATTTGTCTGTTCTATGATATATATTTTTAAGAAACGTCATAGTGGTATAGTTTTAATTGTTTAAGGAGTTTCTTTTGGAAATTGCAAAGAATTGCAACCATTATTGGTGAAACAAAGGAACAAGTACAAATTCAGTAAATCATGTTTATTTTCAGAGATATCAATACAATGAGATTACATAAAGTTTTATAAATATTTCCTGAACATTGAGCATGTTGAGAAAGTCCTATGTCTTATATATAAGGACTCAACATAAATTCACAGTTTACAAAATACATATTAAAAGAAGTTATGGTATGATTGCTAATGAGACAACTCTCCATAAGAGACAAATGACACAGAAATTAACAACTATAGGTCACCGTACGGCCTTAAACAATAAGCAAAGCCTTTACCGTAAAGTCAGCTATAAAAAAAAAACGAAATGTCAATGTAAAACAATTCAAATGAGAAAACAAACGGTCTAATTTATATACAAAAATGACAAATATGTAACACATCAAAAACCGACAACTACTTAATTACAGGGTCCAGACTTGGAATAGGCATATACATACAGAATACAAGGCGGGGTTAAAATGTTAGCAGAATCTCAACCACCCCTTAACCTGCGCCAGTTGTGTCAAAGTACAACATAAAAGCAAACTATAAAAATCAGTTGAAAAAGGTTTCACTCATCTTACAAATAGAAACACTACTGAGTAGACGTGGCCGGGAACTTGTACATTCCAAAAACAAAAATACACTAAGTAATGATCTGAGATTACCCGCAGTTACTGCAAATTAATTCAAAGCCACTAACAACTAACGAAAACAAATCCTGCATATGAAACTTAAATCTAAAGCCCAGTATGCAAAGTAGATTTATGATGAATGCATATTTGTAATTCAAATTGTTAAGAATGCTAATATTTGCTCTATGCAGTTATTAAAACTCATAAATTCTTTATAAACATTGTTGGTAGGGTGTTTTTGTCCTGTCGAAAACCAATAAGTTAGCCGTAAGTTATCTCTTGTGACTGCGCCATAAACAAATTACAAGATAGATAAAATTACTTGTTTTGTCCTATTCTTAAAATATACTAGATATTCTACAGTCTCAGAAACAGCATAATTATTAACCACATTGGAGCACCAGAGACGAAAATTACTGACAAAAAATCTCTGATCATTGCATTGGGACAAAAGTTAACCTGTTAAGAATATAAGTTTATCATTATTAAGATCTTTAGCATAAAAGCAACAACTTGCTTGGAAGTTATAAAACAACAGATTATAGCAAATAGATATAGATAGATGTAGTTTGAGTGCCTATGAGACAACTCTCCGTCAAAGTAACAATTTATAAAACAGTAACTATTATAGATCAAGGTACGGCCTTCGACATGGAGACCTGGCTCACACCAAACAGCAAGCTATAAAGGGCACCAAACAAATTACTAGTGTACAACCATTCAAACGGGGAATCCAACGGTCAAAAATACTTCTATTTAACTGGTTACTTTATACATAACAGTTGTTACAAAACAATTGTTATCCCTGTTATCATGTTTGAAATCCGTTTTCTACGAGTGATGTAGAACTTCGTCTCCATGAAAATATAGAGTTCGGCAGTGATGATGAAAAGGCGACGACCAAGGCGATAGAAAAGGCATTCCCAACCGCCAAACGAGGTTATGCACAAAAAGACAATGTACAACATTACCTTCAAGATCGTGGTGGTGTTAGCATCCAAGAAAGAAAAACCATCATCAACACATGTTTTGGAGATCACGGAATTGCAAGTACAGACGACACATTGCAATTTGCAAGGGCAGATTCAGAACTCAATGACTTATGTGCAAATTATCCTCGTTCCTGAAGTATTACGAACAACGTTTTACGCCTAGAGTTCAAAATTCGTTAATGCACCTAATAGACATTTGGGCACCAAACAAATGAGGACGAACAAGAATGCAGAATCCATGAACCGGGTGATGAAAGTGGCAGTCAACTTGAAGCCCCAACATGCCCCAGATTTGGTTGATAAACTATTTGACATAGTGGACTTCTAGGTCATTAATCTTCGGTCGGCCCTTCATCATTCTAATGCCATCTGGAAAACAAAATCAGATGAGGAAAATCGAAAGCTCTTCACTAATTTCCTACAGGACAGTAAGAAAAGAAAACATGAAAATATCATAACTTCTTCAGATGGACTATATTCTGTTGTCAACTAGGCTAAGTCAATAGCCAGGAAACCTATGCAGATAAAGAGACCAAGAACAGAAAGAGCCGAAAAAAGACATTAATCATATTGACCATGTATTTATTGAATTGTTTTGTTGTTGATGTTATCAAATTTAAATTTTCAACTTAGTTTTTATCTCTCTTTATTATTATTGATATTTTACCACAGACAAAGCTTATCTACACTTTGAATTTTACACTTGAAATTTGAAGAAGATACACCCCCCCCCACACACACACACATAAATCAGTCTTCGAACTTCAATTTTCAACAGTTAAATACAAATACATGTAAACTATAATTTAAAGGTTATTTAAAACATTATAGTGGTAAAATTCTATGGTTTTCTAGATAATTGGTCTTACATTAATTTTTAGTATGGACCCAATTAAAGGTCAAGTCATGACAGTGAGTCGACACTAGATTGAAAATTTTAATTTATTTGAATAATAAAAGTCATATTATAGACATAATTAGCAATAACAACATCTACAATGTCTGAATTGTTACTATTTAGGAGTTCTGTGGTATATTTTAAGTGTTCGGTGGCATTCTGTGGATTTCTGTGGTATTCTGTGGTGTTCTGTGATAAGAAGACGCTCCCAGTTTGATGCCATATTATTAAAAACTCATCCATTTTAAATGTAGTCCTCACAAAATAAATCAAAAGATGTTGCAACTGTGGCTATATATAATCCTAAAAAATATGAACTTTCGTTATTTGTTTGAAATATATTAATTGGAAGAAGTATATCAAATAATGATTACCGAATACATATCTTGATAATTACACTTATTGTCGAATTGAATTTAGGAATGACTGTAATATTTTTTCTGTCTATGAAGAAATAACATAAAAAAAATGTGATGCACACTGAATAACTCGTGTAGTGAGTTATTTTACAGTGTGCACCACATTGTTAAATATGTTTTTGCGAATAGACTGGGAAAATGTGACAGTCATTTCTTATAAGTTAATTCTAAATTCCATTTAAAACCGGAGTTAACCAAGGAAAAACGTTTATGTCGTCACGGTCACATGACAAAATTATGTATATGTGCTGATAAACAAAGAAACGTCAGCCAATCAGAAAACGCGTTACATACGAAACATACGGAGCATAAATTTTAAACCTAGTGCGTTTTGTTACCTTTTATTCGTGTGTTTTTTTTGTCCAATATGTTCTCCTATTCATTTGTGTTGTATTCCTGTAATGTTATGTTGTCATTGTAATGTTATATTTAACATTGCCATTAAAGCGGGAGGTTTAGCATGCCACAAAACCAGGTTCAACCTACCATTTTTTTTTTTAAATGTCCTGTACCAAGTCAGGAATATGGCCATTGTTATATTATAATTCGTTTCTGTGTGTGTTACATTTTATCGTTGTGTTTCTGATGTGTCGTTTGTTTCCTCTTATATATTTGAATGTGAATTCATATTACGATAAGACGTGTCACGGTACTTTTCTAACCCATAATCATATATTGAGTTATTGTTATTTGTATTTGTTATTATCATCGGATTTTGTCTATTGCTTAGTTCGTTTCTCTGTGTGTTACATTTTAATGTTGTGTCGTGGTTCTCCTCTTATATTTAATGCGTTTCCCTCAGTTTTAGTTTGTAACCCGGATTTGTTTTTTTTTCTATCGATGGATGAGCTTCGAACAGCGGTATACTACTGTTGCCTTTATTTTATTCGAAGAAGCAAGGGCTTAAAGCTTTATTTAAAATATTTTGAGAACTATTTTCGAAATTGCAAAACATCTTTGGAAATGCATATAAGGTCAAGAAATATAAATAATACATAAAGGGTTAAAATTGAAAATAGAAATGGAGAATGTGTCAAAACCATAAAGCAGACAACAGTATCTCAGAATCGACATAAAGTCAATATATGTGTTTTTGTCATTAAAATGAAGAAACAGACTACAGAATTTTTGTATTATTCATATGGGCTTGTACATGTTGTATACACTCACCACCTAAATGATTTAGAATAAAATGGTAATATTATAATACCACAGTTGATACAACTTCGATTGTTTTTATGTTTCAGAATGAGGACGATATTCTTTAATATAGTAATTGTTCTAATAAAGATTTTGGTGTCGACTAACAGGATACTATCTTGTCCATCTAAATGTTCCTGTCCAACAATGAACAATGCAGTTGTTGTAAATTGTGAAAGACGAGGACTCACTTTAATTCCAACAGACTTCCCGAATGACACAAACAGCATGTAATATGTCTTTTTTTTATTGTTTTATCATTATTTATTATTTCAAATATTTCATACTTAGCAAAAATGATAACTGACCACAAAAGTGTATCTCTGGAAAATGGTGAGAACATTTAACGCGGTACATCGAACAGACTGATCGTAGACTAAAATACATCCCCATGACTTAAAAAAATGAAATTGTTTTGTCAATTACGGACCATGAAAGACCTCCATGGGTAGTCGAAGTCGTTAAAAACCATTCGCATCATAGTTTTGTCAAAAAACAACTTATCCACATATATATTAAGATTGGCCAAAATTAATATGACTAAAACCTTGATAAGAGCATCAAAGTTTAATTATGTGTTTCAAATGTAAATCACAATGCGATACATGATATTCATTTTCCACACATGACAAGTAAAACATTACCATGTCAATTCTCTGTTCCACTAAGGTTAAGATGTTGCATACATTGTCTTTTCGACTAAATAGTCGGTTTTTAGGGTGACCACTTTACAAGATGTCAATAGTCCAAATGGCTCATTTAAACAGATCTTACCCACGATTATTTATCAGTGGTTACACAGCAGCTGGTCCGGCGTGTCGATACACCTGAATGTATGTCTGCTATGATGAATTTTATCTCAACATTATATGAACAACTTATTCAGTCATGGTTCGTTTTTTAGTCAACTTTGTAAAAAGTTAGGCATTGGGTTTCACCTTGAATAATCGTAATGACACAGCTGCATTTTCATTAATCACAAACAAACAAAACAAAGGTATCGGTTACACAACGTTTAACTTCAATTCTGAAGAAAGATTTAAGAATTGTCAAAAAATTACCGGGTTGCAATATGCCGGGTCTGTGCTAATTGAAAGGTATGAGGATAAACATATCCCAGTAAATTTTGTTTATACAATGTAGCAAATGTATTTATAATTGGTCTATCTCTTAGTCACTTTTGATATACATCGAAGGATCACAAATGTTACATTGCCATAATATATCTGAAGAATATAAGAATGCCCAATCAAATTAAGGGTTCAACAAATTATTACTTTCTTCTCCTTTTAATTATATTAGCTTTTCGAATATATTTTTGAAACATGGTCATTTGATTTTTATAACCTTATCTTTTAAACGTGTTTCTAAAGATATGACTTTGAAACCGGCACATGATACTTGTAGTCAGCATAACAAAAAAATGCTATTAAATAGAACCCGAATTTACATCAGTTATTAGAAATCATACGTAAACCATTACTGTGATTGAACAGCCCACATGAAAAGTTTGTATTCATATAGACAATTTTCGTGTATATTCAACTAGTAATAACAAATGGTACCCGGTTCTTCAGTGTTAGTGTAATTAAGATGTTTCTGTTACCGTGAATTGAAGACATGAAAACAACGATCAATCCAGCAATAAACAATGATAATGACATCTACAATATATTGATAGCTGCAATGTAGCATAACGAAATATGTTTCACCACCTCCTTAATCAATACAGATACGTCAATGTAATAGCAAGTTTCTGATTTCAGAGCACTACTAGGGCAAAAATGCCACACATGTGACACGCATGTACCTAAAAACGCATGTGTCACAGGTGTGTTACATGCGTAATACACATGTTTCTTGCCACGAATGGGAATCATGCGTTTTACACATGCGTTCACATGTGTCAGAAATACGCCTGTGTCACGCATGTGATGTATAACGCATGTGACACATGCGATATTTACATTTGTAAGACATGTATAGTAAAACGCATGTGTAACACATGTGTAATGCATGTGTAAATTACACAGGCAAATTTTGTTGACATGACGTTAAATTAAATTTTTCACATGATTTTTACGATACGTTATTCACGTAAAATTCACATGAAAAAAAAAAATGAAATAAAAAATAAAAATTGTTTATTAACATCTTATACCTTGCAAGACATGTATTCCATTGAAAATCTTAATTTACTTTAAACATGTTAAAAAAAAGTTCATGTGAAAAAGTTATATTTAATGTTAACTAATTTAAAACATGGAATTCATTAGAGAAATTTAACATTCTTGAGTTCGATTTTTGTAACATACAAGTATGAGATACAAATTCACCTGAATTTTATGTTTCCAATATCTATTTCATTTTCTATTTGAAGAATTTAATCATTAAAGCTGTTCACCTTTATCTGAAGATTTTCAATAAAAGTGGAACATATAATCATCAAAAGATTTTAATACTTATCTTTTTATTTGGCATAAATTATCTCCCTTAATAGTGGATTAGATGCAACTACAAAAAGTTTTATATTTATCTCTTGTAGAGTCATAAGGGTGGAATTTGAATATATATGTAGGACTCTAAAGTGCGATGGGGACGCTAAAGTACGATGCTCACGCCAAAGTGCGATGGTCTACGCTAAAGTTCGATGCCTCCATACGCTAAAGTGCGATGGTCCGCGAAAGTATAAACGTACGAAACGAAGATGGATTATGACGTCGTTTATACAAACCAAAAATGAACATGCCGGAAGATGAAATAAATAATCAAAGCGGACAGATGTATACTGATGTTTACGTTAAAATATTGTTGATTTTATTGAAGAGCATAAACGTCGATAAAATAAAGGTACACATTTTCAGTCAAGCGTAAATCATAAAATGTCCATTAAAACATCAGTGTGTACATTGTAGTAAAATATAACATGTATTAACACTCGCAACGATAAAGGGGAAAGCTGTAACAAAAAACCCTTTCTCTCGCATTTAAAATAAAAAGCTTGTACAAATAAATTTTATTTTTTCCGACAATGACCGAATTTTGTACTTGCAACTGACAACTTTAAAGGGATGTGTTTACATTAATAGGCCGTGTAAGCAGCAAGCTACCACAATTATTCAATACGCCCCTCGTCCTGAACATGCATGAAATATTTGCCACTGGTCGTTAAGCAACCACCAATCAATCCAATACGCCCGAATTGTTAAAAATTCATTTAACGGAAACATAGTTGTGACACCTAAATTACCTTTTCAGCAATTATTACTAGGTCAGTCTTCTCAATTAAGAAACAGTCACATAAGACTACCGGTAAAGTAAAAGCCTATCGCATTATATGTTATATCATAGCAAATTAAATTTTGCAAAAAGACTTGTTTTTAACATTGGTGCCCTTAAACCTTTCTCTTTTATTCCATCGCACTTCAGCGTTCTATACCATCGTACTTTAGCAAACAGACAACCATCGTACTTTAGCGTGAGACACCATCGTACTTTAGCGTAGACCATCGCACTTTAGCGTGACCATCGCACTTTAGAGTACCATCGTACTTTAGAGTCCTACATATATATGTGTGTATACATCTTTGATTTCCAATTTCTAGATACCTAGATTAATTTGAAGGACTAATATTGCTTTATCAGTAATATCTCAATGATTCTAGGATTAAACATTTTTTCTAGAGGTTATTGATGTATAAACCAGGGCGATTACCTCACTAACTGAAAAAAGTCCTTTGGTAATGTTTTTGAGTAAGAGCCCCAGTTACACATATGTGTTATAGTAGTCTCGGAACAAATAGGTGCTTCATTCAGTAAGTTATGGCACTTGATTATAGATTTACATATGTTATTTAGGATTTTCTTATTTGCAACCCTTGTGTTATAAAAATGACTGAATGTATATTCATTAAGGTATCAGACCACCAATTACAAATCCCTATCTGTTCAAACAAATTTTGCAATTTTCACAGCTTTCTAACTATTTTACCTTAAGTTTAACTTCATAGAAACCAGGTATATCCTGAAATGTACATGTATCAGCTTTCTACATGCCAATTTTCACCATACCTTTAAAGCCTTCAAACAAAATAACTGACCTTTGAACAGAGGTACTCCTAAAATAACCCCTGGTTTGCTGGAAATCTTAAACTAGTATACTATGGAGCGCATTAATCCTCAATTTTTAATGCAAACTCATAGCTATAGACAAGTAAATTTTGACTCAAAATGGTCTAGATATATTTCTCTTTTACCAAAAGTTTTATTTCTGCAAATTTGTAGGTTTGTTTAAGTGAACCAGGACATTAAAAGCACTATTTTGTGTCAGAGTAGGGCTACTTTTACGTTCTAAATTCGAGGGAGTTATTGGTGGTCTGACACCTAAAGAGCAAAGACAGTTGATCAGGCATCTTTTGTTTTGTTTATTCTTAATCCTTAAGTTAGTCAATTTGAAGTAAAAAACATCCTTCCTGAACATAATGCGACTCATATTACAAATTTCTGAGTAGGGCTACTTTTACGTTCTAAATTGGAGGGAGTAATTGGTGGTCTGACACCATTAACATTGTACATGTGGGGCTAAATTAAAAGTTACCTGGTTTGGTTGTTCAAGCAAACGTGACTGACCAATTAACATTGCCAATACATGATTGTTGATCATTCTGATTATCTGTCCAAGTACAAAATTATGCTAACAAGAAAATACACATGAGCATATAGAAAGTACTTGAAAATATTTCAGAGTGTACCTGTTTGAGGTCTGAGGTAATCTATCCTGTTCAATGCGGCTCATAAGGTTTAGGGGAAAGAAACACTACTATCGTGTTTAAATCACGACAAACACTAGTCACTCAGTCTACATACTTCGTTCAGAACGGAACTGGATACCAATTTCAGAAGTAGTTCATGAATAACAGCCATAAATCCAACAAATTGAGAAAAGTCAAAAGAATGAAAGATAAAAACAACAGTAACCCGTTGGACTTACGATGACATAAAACTAAAATTGTGCCAGTGAGCAGTGGCTGATCTAGAAGTTTTCATAAGTGTGGGCCCATTGGCTGCCAAAGAGGGGGGTCGCTCCATTCATGCTTCAGTGATTCCTTATATAATCAACCATTTTTTTTTCTAAATAAGGGGGGGGGCCTGCCTTCTTAAATCCGCCTCTGACAAGGGGCCCACTGACGGCTGAAGAAGGGGTCTCTATAACCAAGGCCAGAACTATGCTTGTTCCTGACCTGGTTACTCATCTTGCTAGGTTGGGGGAACTAGCTGGTAGCTTTTATATGAATACATGTCAACGTAACACAGATTCAAAGTTCAATATATAATGTTTATTAAATCAGCATTCAGTATAGTTATCAATCACAATAATCACAATAATCACATAAGTTCATGAGACATAATAAAACAGCATGTCTAATATAAATCCAAGTCTATAACACAAGTGTCCAATACGTGACTATATGGCAAGTCTCCCAAACTGCATGGTCAACTAATATATATTGTATTTCATTATTCAATTTTTACATACATTAATACTCAATATATTTACTTTACATAAATAAAGCTTATTTATCTATTTTCCCAAGTATCAAGTCTTTGTGACATAACCTAAAATCTTAAAAAGTAAGAAATCCCTTTTGTATATATAGCACTTCTCAAATCCTTAATTCTCTATTGTCATTTAGGCCTCAGGGGATTACATAATAATTTGCTTTACACTTATCTAAAATTGTGAAGATTTATATTAACTATTTATCAAATAAATTATTTCTTAAGCTAGTGCTAAATATCTTAACTAATACTGAATTATAACAAATCTTTGAATTCCACATTTTAACATTCTTGCATCTAAAATATACTGGTTATACCCTTCCCTTCGTCGCCAAGATTGCTCCTGCAATCTTCAATTAAAATACAAAATGCATCATAAAAAAAAATTAAAATATTATACACATATTATATAGCAACAATTGAATTACTGATTCCTGTCAACAAAATATAACAATATTCTGAACCAATAGAATCACTGATTCCTGTCAATAAAGTATTATATATAAAAAAAAAATTGTGTAAGCAATTACACGACTGATTCCTGTAAATAAAATATAACTATATATACATGTTCATATTCTTGGTTTGGGGAATGGTCAAGTTTAGATTGTCCATATCAGGGAAGTTCTCTGAAGTTCACTAATATTGACAAGTCCAACTCTCACATAGTTAATGACAATGAGCTCATTGCATACTTCATGAAGTATTTCTATATGTATAAGGGGGCAAAAAAAAAAATAGCAATATATAACTGAAATATAAGATTAGTAATATTTTATCCATGTTGGTCATCATCTGCAAGTTAAACACATAATTATTCAAATCATATTATACTCTTATATAATGAACATAAAACATATTTAGACATATATGTACATTTTTATATGATTAATTTGTGAATAATCTGGAAAGAAAATATATATAATTAAAATAACAATAAAGCAATATTAATGATCTAAATCAAAACAAGCAAGCATTTAAATAAGCAAATATATATAAGTGTCTTTTGTGCACATATTCAATATAGACAACTAATGTTCAACAGTACAATCTTCACATTTTTCACCATTGGTAGTCAAATAAAAGTTACTAGTTTTCAACAATATTGTATATGTCCACCTGGTTCTTCTTTTGTTTGATTGTCATAGTAATTTTGCAGATATCATATAAAATTTCATATCACATTTTCTTTTACTCTTCATCAACATTCATGTAAGGTTAATAAAATATCACTTCGAGTCACAAATCTCTTCTAATAAGTTAAATGATATCAATAATTTTCACTAGGTAAATATGATATGTCCATCATTGTTCGTCATTCTTTAATTTTAAAAAGCACAATATGGTCGCTTCTATGGGTTCACCATTTCTTTATCTGTGTGTCCACCATTTCTTCATTTTGTGGGTCCACCATTTCTTCATCTGTGGGTCCACCATTTCTTTATCTGTGTGTCCACCATTTCTTTATCTGTGTGTCCACCATTTCTTCATTTTGTGGGTCCACCATTTCTTCATTTTGTGGGTCCACCATTTCTTCATCTGTGGGTCCACCATTCCTTTATCTGTGGGTCCACCATTGGTAGGTTACTTCATGAATGTAAGCGCAACCAATATCATACCAATTAACCCTAATTTATCTCTTATCATAATTAATTCATTTGAATTGAGGAATTTTTATTTATTTATCTCTTAAATATTCACTAGAATACTACAATTTTAGGTCAGTAACTGAACTACCTATTTATAAACATTACAATAAATAACATACTACATGTAAGAATTTCTAATTCTCTTCCTTTTATATTTTATCTTAATTTCCTATACTTTCTCTTCTTATTTCTAATTATTTAGCAACTGTACGCCAGTTTATTTTGTACTTTCTTATCTAGTACTCCTTAATTATTTTATCTCTTTAGTAAAAAATCTTTAAGTCATAATAATAAAAAACACAGCTCAAAAATAGTGATGCCTATATACAATGCATGTATAGGGACCACTTGATAGTTCTATTTGTATCATTGATAAAGTACATTTTGTATTATCTGAAGTAAAATTGGTTTAAACTACATCAGTAGATGTGCCGTCTACCTGCAATATTTAAGGATCTAATAGTAAGAACTACTAATGTAATGAATACATTTGTCCACCATGATTAAATTAACAGACACTATAACTTCTGAATATTGTGTACTTTAACCAGAAATTCAGAACAAAAATAACATTTTTCAACGATACAAAAGAATATTGTCACAATGCATTTATGTATGCTAATAATACTACTTGAATATCTTTAGTTATAACATCTCATCCACTCATCTTTATATTTATCTTGAAAAATTTTAAGAAGTCCTGGAGGACAAGTTTCAAAAGGCACCCATTCTGGATCATATATATGTCTTTGCTCATAGTGTATGAAACATTTTGGGACATTATTTTCTATTTTAAAATGTGTAATGTGAGAGCCTGTAACAAAACATGCTGGTCCCATATCTTTTGTTTGTGAATTTCCTGTAAGGGTCAACATAATGTTATAAAACTGGTCACCATAAAAATAAGCAAGCAAATTTGTAAAAGCATGCTGATCTTCCCCATTTACTCTGTTTAAAGGTTGATAATGTGATATTCTATTATTTCTCAATATGGTTTTGACAAAAAATCTGTTATTTTCCAGTTTAACAGCTTGTACTGGAAATTTATCCCAATTTATTTTTGGTCTTTGTTTATATTTTATGTCATTGTTTTGGTCTATTGCAGTTACATTTTGTGGTTCATTTGAAGGTTCAAAAAATTTATGCTTGTTTTCTAGTAATGGTCTTTTTCTCTTTTTACCAGTATGCGTTCTGTTTTCATGAAATTCTCTTCTCATATTCTCTGGGATTTTATCTTGGTGTACCCATTCTGTTTTTGACATGTTTTTAATTTTTATTTTATAGCATAGTTTCTTGTTTACCCATGCCGATGATATAATCTTTTCAACATCATCAGGTGTAATTTGTATTTCTGTTGTAGCTTGTTGAGCAGTTTTATTTGTATTTTGCTTTTCATTTAAATTGTCAGGAAGCACTTTTTTACTTTGCTTTGAATTTTTAGATTGATCAGTTTTGTTTTGATTATTCCTGGGTGCATTTTTGGGTTGAGAATTAGACATTGTGTCTTGTGTTCGATTCTCTGTGTTTTCATTCTGGACTTGTTGATTTTCATCTTCAGCATCCTCATCTTCTTCAAATAGATCATCATTATCATCTAGGAGGTACAGTACTTGCAACCTTAGGCGTTACTATTTCAGCGATCAATCAGCGGTCATCGATCAGTCACCGATCAGTCAAGTTCGCGTCAAACTCACGTCAGCAATCCGTCAGACTTATAGTAAAAGTAATTGACTGATCGGACTGATCGGACGGATAGTACCGATCGACCTTGATGACGGATTGAACTTTAATACGTCACATGATGAACTAATACAACTTATGGAATCTTAGTTTCGTTTAATTTTTATTAAAATGGCGACTCGTGAAAATCGAACGTTCAATGATACATTTTGTTTATTAATTATTTAGCAAAGTTTTATGAAATGAAATGAAAAGAAATGTACAGATAAAACCTAAATTAAAATATCATCATTAAATAATGGTCTTTTTCGTTTTATTTAGGTTATATATTTTCAAACCCGGCGAGTGTCTACATCGCGAAATTGATTTTATTATTTTCCAAACATACTCGGGAAAAACAAAATGAAAGGATCAGTTATTGAAAAATGTAGTCTATTTTTTTCAATATTTTAAATTTTTGTATCCTTATCATCATAAAATAAAAATCATAATCATTGACTTTCTATATTCTCGTGACAATCGAAGCCTTTAAAATAACAATTTACAAAAATAACTACTCCTAAACAATAAAAAGTACAAAAATCCAATGGTGGTAAACATAAATACATTCCTTAAAAAGAAAGAAATAATTTTAAGCAGATTTATTCTTGAATAATTCACATTTTCTACAAAAATCATATGAAAATCACTTATAACAACTGATTGCAATTGAAATTACAAAATTTTCCAATATGAGAAGAAATATTTGAATTTTTTTCCTTAAAGTAAACATAATTTATGAAGAACAACCAATCCTGATGAACAAAAAGTAATGAAATCATATGGCGGTTAATAATTTATATCATAATAAGCAATAACTGCATTCTTATTCCACAAAAATAAAAATTTAAGCATTTTAAGTCTCATTATATTTCAATTCTAATTAGAAGACTTGTCTCAAGATGGTAAAATAACTGATTTCAAATAAAATAGTATCATTTTCAATAAAAAGAAGAATAGTTTTGGTTATTTTAAACAATGCGAATATATTTTAGTATGATTTCTCTGACATTCTTTTAATTTTATGAAAAAAAAACTATTCTAAACTATAAAAAGTACAAAAATTTAATGGCGGTCAATTATTTTCAGTAAAATGAAGAAATATTTGCATTTTAGGCAACGCGTACAAAAATTTAGTATCTTTTTCCTTAAAGTAAGCATATTTTATCAAGAACAGCCAATCTTGATGTATAAAAAGTACTGAAATCAAATGACGGTTAATAATTTGTATCAAAATAAATCAATAACTGCATTCTTATTCCACAAAAATAAAAGTTTAAGTATTTTGATTCTCATTATATCTCAATTCTGATTAGAAGACTTGTCTCAAGATGGTAAAAATAACTGATTTTAAATAAAATATTATCATTTTTGATAAAAAGAATAATAATTTTGGTTATTTTATACAATGTGAACAAAATTTTAGTATGATTTTTCTGATATTTTTTTAATTTTATGAAAAAAAAACTATTCTAAACTATAAAAAGTACAAAAATTTAATAGCGGTCAATAATTTTCAGTAAAATGAAGAAATATTTGCATTTAAGGCAACGCGTACAAAAATTTAGTATCTTTTTCCTTAAAGTAAGCATATTTTATGAAGAACAGCCAATCTTGATGTACAAAAAGTACTCAAATCATATGACGGTTAATAAATTGTATCAAAATAAATCAATAACTGCATTCTTATTCCACAAAAATAAAAGTTTAAGTATTTTAATTTTCATTATATCTCAATTCTGATTAGAAGACTTGTCTTAAGATGGTAAAAATAACTGATTTCAAATAAAATAGTATAATTTTTGATAAAAAGAATAATAATTTTAGTTATTTTATACAATGCGAACAAAATTTTAGTATGATTTTTCTGTTTTCTTTTATTAAAAAAAATACTATTCTAAACTTTAAAAAGTACAAAAACTTAATGGCGGTCAATAATTTTCAGTAAAATGAAGAAATATTTGCATTTTAAGCAACGCGTACAAAAATTTAGTATCTTTTTCCTTTAAGTAAGTATATTTTATGAAGAACAGCCAATCTTGATGTACAAAAAGTACTCAAATCATATGACGGTTAATAATTTGTATCAAAATAAATCAATAACTGCATTCTTATTCCACAAAAATAAAAGTTTAAGTATTTTAATTCTCATTATATCTCAATTCTGATTAGAAGACTTGTCTCAAGATGGTAAAAATAACTGATTTCAAATAAAATAGTATCATTTTTGATAAAAAGAAGAATAGTTTTGGTTATTTTAAACAATGCGAACAAAATTTTAGTATGATTTTTCTGATATTCTTTTAATTTTATGAAAAAAAAACTATTCTAAACTATAAAAAGTACAAAAATTTAATAGCGGTCAATAATTTTCAGTAAAATGAAGAAATATTTGCATTTAAGGCAACGCGTACAAAAATTTAGTATCTTTTTCCTTAAAGTAAGCATATTTTATGAAGAACAGCCAATCTTGATGTACAAAAAGTACTCAAATCATATGACGGTTAATAAATTGTATCAAAATAAATCAATAACTGCATTCTTATTCCACAAAAATAAAAGTTTAAGTATTTTAATTTTCATTATATCTCAATTCTGATTAGAAGACTTGTCTTAAGATGGTAAAAATAACTGATTTCAAATAAAATAGTATAATTTTTGATAAAAAGAATAATAATTTTAGTTATTTTATACAATGCGAACAAAATTTTAGTATGATTTTTCTGTTTTCTTTTATTAAAAAAAAATACTATTCTAAACTTTAAAAAGTACAAAAACTTAATGGCGGTCAATAATTTTCAGTAAAATGAAGAAATATTTGCATTTTAAGCAACGCGTACAAAAATTTAGTATCTTTTTCCTTTAAGTAAGTATATTTTATGAAGAACAGCCAATCTTGATGTACAAAAAGTACTCAAATCATATGACGGTTAATAATTTGTATCAAAATAAATCAATAACTGCATTCTTATTCCACAAAAATAAAAGTTTAAGTATTTTAATTCTCATTATATCTCAATTCTGATTAGAAGACTTGTCTCAAGATGGTAAAAATAACTGATTTCAAATAAAATAGTATCATTTTTGATAAAAAGAAGAATAGTTTTGGTTATTTTAAACAATGCGAACAAAATTTTAGTATGATTTTTCTGATATTCTTTTAATTTTATGAAAAAAAACTATTCTAAATTTTAAAAAGTACAAAAATTTAATGGCGGTCAATAATTTTCAGTAAAATGAAGAAATATTTGCATTTTAGGCAACGCGTACAAAAATTTAGTATCTTTTTCCTTAAAGTAAGCATATTTTATCAAGAACAGCCAATCTTGATGTATAAAAAGTACTGAAATCAAATGACGGTTAATAATTTGTATCAAAATAAATCAATAACTGCATTCTTATTCCACAAAAATAAAAGTTTAAGTATTTTGATTCTCATTATATCTCAATTCTGATTAGAAGACTTGTCTCAAGATGGTAAAAATAACTGATTTTAAATAAAATATTATCATTTTTGATAAAAAGAATAATAATTTTGGTTATTTTATACAATGTGAACAAAATTTTAGTATGATTTTTCTGATATTTTTTTAATTTTATGAAAAAAAAAACTATTCTAAACTATAAAAAGTACAAAAATTTAATAGCGGTCAATAATTTTCAGTAAAATGAAGAAATATTTGCATTTAAGGCAACGCGTACAAAAATTTAGTATCTTTTTCCTTAAAGTAAGCATATTTTATGAAGAACAGCCAATCTTGATGTACAAAAAGTACTCAAATCATATGACGGTTAATAAATTGTATCAAAATAAATCAATAACTGCATTCTTATTCCACAAAAATAAAAGTTTAAGTATTTTAATTTTCATTATATCTCAATTCTGATTAGAAGACTTGTCTTAAGATGGTAAAAAATAACTGATTTCAAATAAAATAGTATAATTTTTGATAAAAAGAATAATAATTTTAGTTATTTTATACAATGCGAACAAAATTTTAGTATGATTTTTCTGACATTCTTTTAATTTTATTAAAAAAAATACTATTCTAAACTTTAAAAAGTACAAAAATTTAATGGCGGTCAATAATTTTCAGTAAAATGAAGAAATATTTGCATTTTAAGCAACGCGTACAAAAATTTAGTATCTTTTTCCTTTAAGTAAGTATATTTTATGAAGAACAGCCAATCTTGATGTACAAAAAGTACTCAAATCATATGACGGTTAATAATTTGTATCAAAATAAATCAATAACTGCATTCTTATTCCACAAAAATAAAAGTTTAAGTATTTTAATTCTCATTATATCTCAATTCTGATTAGAAGACTTGTCTCAAGATGGTAAAAATAACTGATTTCAAATAAAATAGTATCATTTTTGATAAAAAGAAGAATAGTTTTGGTTATTTTAAACAATGCGAACAAAATTTTAGTATGATTTTTCTGATATTCTTTTAATTTTATGAAAAAAAAACTATTCTAAATTTTAAAAAGTACAAAAATTTAATGGCGGGTCAATAATTTTCAGTAAAATGAAGAAATATTTGCATTTTAGGCAACGCGTACAAAATTTAGTATTTTTTTCGTTAAAGTAAGCATATTTTATGAAGAACAACCAATCTTGATGTACAAAAAGTACTAAAATCAAATGAAGGTTAATAATTTGTATCAAAATAAATCAATAACTGCATTCTTATTCCACAAAAATAAAAGTTTAAGTATTTTGATTCTCATTATATCTCAATTCTGATTAGAAGACTTGTCTGAAAATGGTAAAAATAACTGATTTCAATTAAAATAGTATCATTTTTGATAAAAAGAAGAATAGATTTGGTTATTTTAAACAATGCGAACAAAATTTTAGTATGATTTTTCTGATATTCTTTTAATTTTATGAAAAAAAAACTATTCTAAACTATAAAAAGTACAAAAATTTAATGGCGGTCAATAATTTTCAGTAAAATGAAGAAATATTTGCATTTTAGGCAACGTGTACAAAAATCCAGTAGCTTTTTCCTTAAAGTAAGCAGATTTTATGAAGAACAGCTAATCTTGATGTACAAAAAGTACTCAAATCATATGACGGTTAATCAATTGTATCAAAATAAATCAATAACTGCATTCTTATTCCACAAAAATAAAAGTTTAAGTATATTAATTATCATTATATCTGAATTCTGATTAGAAGACTTGTCTCAAGATGGTAAAAATAACTGATTTCAAATAAAATAGTATAATTTTTGATAAAAAGAAGAATAGGTTTGGTTATTTTAAACAATGCGAACAAAATTTTAGTATGATTTTTCTGTTTTCTTTTAATTTTATGTAAAAAACTATTTTAAACTATAAAAAGTACAAAAATTTAATGGCGGTCAATAATTTTCAGTAAAATGAAGAAATATTTGCATTTTAGGCAACGCGTACAAAAATTTAGTATCTTTTTCCTTAAAGTAAGCAGATTTTATGAAGAACAGCCAATCTTGATGTACAATAAGTACTCAAATCATATGACGGTTAATAATTTGTATCAAAATAAATCAATAACTGCATTCTTATTCCACAAAAATAAAAGTTTTAAGTATTTTCATTCTCATTATATCTCAATTCTGATTAGAAGACTTGTCTCAAGATGGTAAAAATAACTGATTAAAAAAAAAATAGTATCATTTTTGATAAAAAGAAGAACAATTTTGGTAATTCTAAACAATGCGAAAAAAAATTAATATTATTTCTTTTTGACATTCTTTTAATTTCACGAAAAAACAACCTATTCGAAACTATAGAAAGTTCAAAAATCGAATGGCGGTCAATAATAACCATTTTCGTAGAATAAGTTATGTTAACAGAGTCATATAATACAATTATGTATTATATGTCTCTGATGTTAACAATATTTAATACAAAACTATTAATCAACACAAACAATTTAACGCTCTTAGCATATATATACTATTTTCACTTTTTTATTGCAACCAATTTTAATACAAATTAACGTGTAAATTAAGGTGTCTTCGTAGAGGTCCGCGTTCATCGTTTGTAAACACTGTCGAGTTCGGTTTACATAAGAATTTTAAATATATACGTATCCGTCCGATCCGTGCATAAATTTAATTTACTGATCGATCGGGGACAGTTGTCAGGGTAACTCTCACATAGGTTATTTGACTTATCTGACGGATCCTATGGGTCACCGATCACCGATCACTCATCGATCAGTCAAACATCCGTCACCGATCATTCACCGATCAGTCAAGTTCACGTCAAACAGTAACGCCTAAGGTTGCAAGTACTGTAGTCAGGACGGTCTGTTTTACTGTTGAATACTTTCAGACGACTTGCATTAACTAATTTTTTGAGATTTTGTTATCGTTGTCCCTTCTTAGCTTATAAGTATTACAGTCTTGGGGTCCAAGGTTTGTTATTGTAAATGGGCCTGTCCACCTAACTTTTAATTTTGGACTTTCACCTTTTTTAACCTTTTTACAAAATAGCATTACTTTGTCACCAGGTAAATATGTGTGTTTTACTGCTCTTTTGTCATGCTGTGTTTTGTATTTTGCTTGTGCTCTTTTTGTGTTTTCTGCAGCAACATCCCTTGTTAATAGGAGGTCCTTAATAAATTTATTGAGGTATTCTCTGTGGTTTTTAGGCAATGTTGACTTTGGAATTAAGGCAACATCAATAGGTGCTCTCATTTCTTGTCCAAAGAGAAGGTGAAAAGGTGAATACTGAGTAGACTGAGTAGCTGGTGTCATTCTATAAGCCATCATTATAGGTGCTATATAGTTTGGCCAATCTGTCTGTTTTTCCAGTTGAGTTCTCAATGATTGGACAATAAATGAGTTCATCCGTTCACACGCTGCATTTGTTTGTGGATGATATGCACTTGTATAGTGGCGTTTGATTTGGAGAAGCTCACATAAAGCTGCAACAAGCTTTGAAAGAAAATTGGCTCCTTGATCAGACACAATACAGCGGGGTGCACCAAAACAGGCAATTATCTCCCTAAATAGGATGCTGGCTACTTCTGTTGCTTCTTGTGTCCTCATGGTAAAGGCTTCACACCATTTGGATCCGCTATCAACCACTAACAGCAAGTAACGATATTTTTCTGGATTCTCTGGGAGTTCTAAAATATCCATGTGCCATCTGGAAAAAACTTCTTCTATTGGCATTGGTTTTAATGGCACTGGATGGCTGTGTGTATCTCTTTTAGATCTTTGGCAGATTTCACACGTCTTAATGTATGTCTTGATATCTGTATACATGTTTGGCCAGTAGTATCGTTGACGTACAGCTTCATATGTCCTTTCTTCTCCTTGGTGACATCCAACAATATTATCATGGAAAGCTTCTAGTATCTCCTTCCTTAGGGTTCTTGGTATTGCCAGCTGCTTAACCATGTTCTGGCCTTTTGGTAGACTTCTTGACCTTGCATTAAAAAAATGATAAAGTATGCCATTATCAATTTCATAATGGAAGGCTTTCGCATCCAGTTGTCTAGCTTTCTGTCTTTCTTGAGGTAATTGGCCTTTTAATTTGTAACTAAAAATTTCAACAAAATCTGGGCAATGTCTTTGAAGGTGCCGAAATGTTTTACGTTTCTTAAACAGTTCTGGGTCAATGTTTTCTAATGTTTCATCATCCTCATTACCAGTATCTGTTATTGTAAGAATGTTTGGTTGCTCCTTTATAATCAAATGTTATGATTTCGTACTTTTTATTGTTCATGGCTGCAACTGTTCAATTTCATTCTGCGGAAAATTTTCTGGGCCTATCTTTTCATACTCTCTTCTTGACAGGGCATCTGCATTATTTTTCTTCCCAGGTCTATGCATTATTTCGAAGTCATATCCTTGAAGTTCAAGTGCCCATCTACCCAGTCTCCCTTGTATATTTTTAATTGTATCTATCCAACGAACTGTAATATTATCTGTATAAAATGTAAATTTGTTTGTGGACAAATATGGATTAAAATGTTTAATTCCCTCTTTAAGTGCTAACCCTTCTTTTTCATTTATGTGCCATTTTTGTTCATTTTTGTTTAAAGATCTACCCCCATAAGCTACGACATGTTCAAGTTTTGTGTTTGGATTTAGTTGTCCAAGAACATAGCCAATAGCATAATCTGATGCATCCACTGACAACACAAATGGTTTATCAAAGTCTGGGAACACTAAGATTGGAGCTGAGACAAGGTTGTGCTTCAATGTTTCAAAAGCTGCTTGACAATCTTGTGTCCAGATAAATTTCTTATTTTTCTGAGTTAATTGTGTAAGTGGAGTTACAATTTTTGAGTAGTTGTGCACAAATTTTCTGTAATAATTACATAATCCTAAGAAACTGCGAAGCTGTTTTATATTTTTAGGTATTGGGTATGTTTGCACAGCAGATGTTTTTTCAGGGTTTACTTTAATACCATTTTTGGACAAAATATGACCTAAATAGTGTACTTCTTCTTTTGCAAAATGACATTTTGTTGGATTAAGTGTAAGATTTGCTTGTTTTAATTTGTCAAAAACTAATTGTAAATGTTTTAAATGTTCTTCAAAATTTTTACTAAAAATCAAAATGTCGTCTATGTATACTAAAGCAACTTTCCAGTTTAATTCTTTTAAAACTTTTGTCATGAGCATTTGAAAAGCCATTGGTGCATTTGTTAACCCAAAACTCATTCTTTTGAATTGGTAAATACCTTGGTGTGTTACAAATGCAGATTTGTGTTTTGTTTCTGGATCTAGGGGTGTCTGAAAAAATCCACTCATGAGATCCAGTACTGAATATATTACAGCTTTTGAATTAGCAACTGTGTCGAAAACATCATCTATCCTAGGAATACTAAATTTTGCCCTTAATGTGCATTTATTGAGCCTACGATAGTCTACCGCGAACCTATACTCTTGTTTTGCATCCATATTACTTTTCTTTTTGCGAACTAATACAATTGGGGATGACCATGGAGAGTTTGATTCTTCTATAATGTCATTTTTTAACATGATATCAATATGTTTTTCTGTTTCTTCCCTCATTTGTGGTGTTTGTCTGTAGGGCATTGATTGTACAGGTGGCGCATCACCTGTATCAATTATGTGATAGTGGTAACTAGTTTTACCCAACTCTGTAATGTCTTTAGCAAAAACGTTTCTATTCCTTGATAGAAGTTCAGTCAACTGTTTCCTTTGATTTGCATTTAAGTTTTCATTCATTTTTATTCCTAACTCATTTTCAACATTCTGATATTTATTAAATTTAATAGATTTATCTATTGAATCTCTATCATTTAAGGCAAAAATACCATTGTTGTCTACTTCAAAAGCCTTGGCTATTTTCTTATTCCTATTTAATGTTATGCTTAATCCAGTAGGATTTAGAATTCTGTACAAAGCCTTTCCATTTTGTACATTTACTACCACTTTTGAACCAACCAAGTTTTTAATCTCATTTGAAAAGTTTGGTTCAAGAATTACTGTACAGTTATGACGATGCCTAACAGAAAGCCTAATAGGTATAATAATTTCACAGTGTGGGGGAATAATTTCTACTGCTATAGTTTTAACTTGTGCATAATGTTCATTTATAGCCTCTATATTATTTATAGGTACATTCAATAAATTTTCTTGAATTGATAAGGTATTATTCTCAAAATTTATATGAGCTTTATTAGCTTTAAGAAAGTCTATTCCTAAAATTATATTAAAAGTTAAGTTCTCAAGCACTGTTAATTCTTGATATATAATTAAATCATCTATATTTAATTCAACATCTACTTTTCCTAAAATTGGATAGCTCATACCACAAGCAGTAAAAATTCCAGATTGCATACTTTTTTGTATTTTGATGTTTTTCAAACATTTTTGTAAACACTTTAATGATATACAAGAAATTGAAGCACCTGTATCAACTAACGAATCAACTGTTTTATTACCTAATTGCAAATGTATAATATTTTTTGAAAGGGGGGCTATTAGAGCTAAGGAGGGGTCAGGATAAACTGAATTAGACATGTTGAGTCTTTGTAGAGGGAAAATCCTATTTAAAGATCTTGACAACTTTAATTACAAAATAAAGTAAAATTTAAAGATTTGGTGTCATATAAGATCGTAAATAAAAGGTTGACTCACCTCTGCATACTCAGGAAAATTCACTGTTTCCTATATGGAGATATGCTGACTCTTGTCTCGGTATTCAGGTTCGCATCCTACATGCATCCCTCCTCAGTACCGGAAAGCTGGGTTACTCCGCCACGTATAACCAAGGCCAGTACTATGCTTGTTCCTGACCTGGTTACTCATCTTGCTAGGTTGGGGGAACTAGCTGGTAGCTTTTATATGAATACATGTCAACGTAACACAGATTCAAAGTTCAATATATAATGTTTATTAAATCAGCATTCAGTATAGTTATCAATCACAATAATCACAATAATCACATAAGTTCATGAGACATAATAAAACAGCATGTCTAATATAAATCCAAGTCTATAACACAAGTGTCCAATACGTGACTATATGGCAAGTCTCCCAAACTGCATGGTCAACTAATATATATTGTATTTCATTATTCAATTTTTACATACATTAATACTCAATATATTTACTTTACATAAATAAAGCTTATTTATCTATTTTCCCAAGTATCAAGTCTTTGTGACATAACCTAAAATCTTAAAAAGTAAGAAATCCCTTTTGTATATATAGCACTTCTCTAATCCTTAATTCTCTATTGTCATTTAGGCCTCAGGGGATAACATAATAATTTGCTTTACACTAATCTAAAATTGCGAAGATTTATATTAACTATTTATCAAATAAATTATTTCTTAAGCTAGTGCTAAATATCTTAACTAAGCCTGATTATAACAAATCTTTGAATTCCACATTTTAACATTCTTACATCTAAAATATACTGGTTATATCTCTTTCATGCTTCAGTAATACCTTAAAAATTCAATCCAATTTTGCCCACAAAAAGGTAAGGGGCAGAGTGCTCTTAATCCGCCTCTTTGACGTGCAACACAAACCTCAGAAATACATGAGTGAATTCAGGTACTGTGAATTATAAACAGTTAGGAACTTCAACATTTGGCAACTTATGTTTTAGTATATTTCACGGCAAATTTAGTAAGTAAAATTTTGATTTGATTGGTCATTTTGACAAACATGTAGGATAAGAACTGGTGAGCTTTTTGTTGAGTATAATGAGAAGATAGTGTTAAAAATGTTTACATAGTTCATGAGTTGAAAATTATAAAACAAAATATTTTGTTTAACCTCGGACAAAAAGATCAAGTCCAACATTGACCCCCCCCCCCCCCCTTTTGGATCCGCCTATGATGCAATTTTAAATGAAGAGGCAGTAGGAATTTGAAACTTCTAGCTGACTATGCGGTATGAGCTTTGCTCATTGTTGAAGGCCGTACTGTGACCTATAGTTGTTCATTTCTGTGTCATGTTGGTCTCTTGTGGATAGTTGTCTCATTGGCATTCATCCCACATCTTCATTTTTTATATTTATAGGACATTTCCTAATAATATTACAAGGAAAATCCAAATTGTCACAGATTCTTAACTGAACTTCTGTCAGATTTAAAGTAAAATTTCTAATTCACTGACAACTGTTGGACACTGTCACAGGCATGGGCGGATCCAGAATATTAGAAAGGGGGATGGGGCGAAGTTTTTTAAAGATTTTTTTTAAGAAAAAAAAGGGACTTTTTGGGGCTAAAAAAACATAAAATAAGTGTAAAATGCATATTTTTAATGGTTCCTTATTTGGACATGTATATTTTAAAGTTGGTGTAAAGTGTAAGGATTGGACATTTTTTATGCTGTATTCTCCCTATTAATTGTCTTTCATAAAATGATAGTATGGAACCAAAGCTATGTACTGATATATAATTACATGTGGCAATTGTCAGTAAAAAATAGACATGGAAAATTCTCGTTTGTTGTATATTAAGTTAGAATAACCTCACAGATTTCTTGTTGTAAACCAGATATACGCCGAGCTATTCGATGAAATCTAAAATACGACCGACACGATTTAAGAAAGACCGACAAGCTATTTTTATCCAAATGTTTCAACTAACAAAATAAAGGGAAGTGTGGGTTTCCAAATTAACCAAAGGCTACGAATGAGTCTAAAATGAGAACGAGTTTATGAATGACGATCGACAAATGGAGACATAAAGGCCACACCCAGCAGCTGCTTGCAGTATGGTCTTGAAAAAAGGTAATAAATATATCAGTTCGGCGAAATTGACATTCCAGTCACACATGCAAACCTCCGCCCCCAAAAAAATACGCCGGATTTTTTATTCATCATGTTTATTTAATGCTAAATAATTCTGTTGGAAATTTTCGTTTCTAATAGCAAAAAAGTGGACAAGATTATTGTTTTCAATCCAGATACGGCCTGAATTTTTGTTTTTAAAAGGCAAAAAACCAGTCAGATTTTTTCTTTCAAATATCTCAGACTGCCTTCTCAAACAAATGGTTCGTATCTAGAGCTTATACTGACTGGGGATCATCATACAGCTATGTTATTTCTAGTTAAAATAGGCTGATGCGTTTTGGGTGACACATGTTTTCGTAGGTAAATAATATTTCTTTTTTCATGAAAGTGTAATATTATAGAGTATAACTTTCTGTCTCGTGGAATTGTGAAATAGAGGTCAATACATTCTTGCTCAATCCTGTGTCGCTTTGAAGATGTCATGATTGTCATCCTCAGTCTATCCATGTGTTATTGTAATTTGAATTTCAAAATGACTGAGTGACGTTTTTACGGCGAACTGGTCAACTCCACCATAGCGAATCACATGACTTTAACATAATCAGTAAATGCCAGCAAAAAATATCATTATAAGTAAAGAATTGTCGCATAAAAAAAAATACACGGGAAATGGCAAAGCTCTCGAAGTCTTGAAGTCTTGTCTAATTAATCAGTTTACCAAAAAAATTGTCCAAGCAAAAGGAGCGTATGCCCTCTACGCCCCCGCACCCTCTGGAACCGCCATTGCCAGTGATACTCAAATTGCAGACACTTATTAGTAATAACAAAAATCTGTGTTTTCTGTGACCTCAGTTTGTAAAATATATGTACATACATTTTATTTATTACACTCTAACTATCTAACAGTTACATTTAACAAACCGAGTCTGATTTAGAGTAATTCTCGTTTGTGAATTTTCCAAACTTCATCATCGTGCCCCCCTGAGCACAGTAATTAAATTATCAATAGAACAAAATGTGAATGAGTTTATAAATAATAGATAAATGGTTGAATATTCTTTATTTAGTTTTTCTTTATTTTTATGATTCTTCCAGAGACATATATATGCTCTGATAATAATGATCCTTCATTCTATATTTTTGCTTTTTAACTAACTTTGTTTTTTTTTTTTTTGTCCTTATTTAATTCCCTATCCTCGATTCCAGACTAAGTTAACTCTCACATATGATATTATACGTAAATGTACGAAAGCTTGGATCCTCGAATTCGGAAAACCGGGTGGATTACTTCCGGTTCATGGTGATGGTTGATGTCTCTTTTGGTGCTGGGAATATTTGATAAATACATTGTGTTGTATAGAGTTATAAATCGTAACAAAGTGTATATATTGTACAAAACAGTTGATTTTTAGTATTATCGACAAAAACATTCAAATTAATACCTACCTTTCCTGTCTACAAACAATAATATTTGGACGCTGTATTTTGATTTTCGCGGGGCCCGTGCACATCCGGTCCGCGGATATTCAAACCAACATTCAATTCTGAACAATAGATACTACAAAAACTTCATCTCTATACAAATAGTACTATAAACAAATAAGTCTTTATGCTAATTCACAAAAAACTGACTAAGTTCCTTCAAAGGAGTAAATTAACTCCTTCAGGTCGGCCTAAACTAACAACCGTCATATTAACTGACAGTAAAGGGTTTAATTTACAATCTCAAGCCTTCACATCAACTGAAAAGGATCTAACCTGGTATTGTATGAGAGGAGCTAGAATTAGAAATTTTAGAGAGTGAATTCGAGAGTCTATTGACGCGACTATAGAAGAAGAAGGCAATATATGGGTGTACATATGGGCAGGAACTTGTCACCTTACTGCAAAAAAACGGGAAATATATATCCCTGCGTACGCACGACACCGAATTAATTACGGAGGACTTTATTTCAGAAGCTAACCTCATCATCCAATGTGTCAACGCCCATCCTGGATGTAAAGTAACTATATTAGAAGTACCACTATACAGCATCGTAAGTTGGATCTGGGCCGCTGGTATAGGTAGAGACGATAGAGAAAGGTTTCATGACCAAGAAAAACAACCGGAAGAACAAATAATTGCTGTCAATCGAAAAATTAGAGAACTTAACTAAGCAAGCGAAAGTTACTCTCCAAAATTTAGCTCAGACCTTACACACATCCAAAAATATAGAAAAGGTAGTAACCATCAAGTAGCCAGAAGGGTATAACACAGATTTGAATTATACTTTGACGGGATACACCCTAGGCAATTACTCTCAAAAGTCTGGCTGAGAAAAATAGAACAGCAAACAATAACAGATTGCTGGGAAAATATAAATTAGTATTCTATGATTTAAAAGAAAAGATCTTATCTCTAAATTGTAAGCGTGGGTTTCTCCACACTAAACTGTAATAAATTGGAAACCCATTACTATTAGAGCTACAAATTTATTATACATCAATAGAAAAAAGAAAAACAGCATATGTTCTCTCCTAGACAGTAAGCGTGGGTTATTCCTCACTTAACTGACATTTTATGTTTATTGAAAGTGAACGAAGGACCAAGGTTATTTTAGATTTTATCAAACACAAGGTTGCATTCTTCTAGACAGTAAGCGTGGATTCCACCACACTAAATTGACATCTTATAAAGTTTGACTGCATTTTCTGGAACAACTAAGCGTGGATTTCTCCACACTAAACTAACATTGTGTTTCTAGTGATAAACAACCAAAGGACAGAGGTCATTTTAGATTTTAAATACTAATCCCATACAAGGTTTTAGTAACATTATCCTGAACGGTAAGCGTGGATTACACCACACTATACTGACATCCTATAGAGTTCGACTGCATACTTCTGAATAAGTGAGCGTGGGTTTCTCCACACTATACTGACATTTTACAGAAATTTATAATCGAGCCTACAATCCAAACAAATTTTTGCTTTTAACAGTGTTCAACCAAAAGCCTATATCAAAATTTTTAACCACATCTTACCAGTATTTTATTAAACTGCTTTTATCATTTTAAAGATCTGATCAAAAATTTTAATCGCATTTTATCAGAACTGTTGTAGTGTAATACATATTTAGAACTAGCATTAATACAGAACTATTTTAACTGGTACCATATATCTTAGACTGCATTTTAAAAGAACTGCTTATCACAAGATAACATAATATTAAAAATTATTTAAATATATATATATGTTAAAAAGAAGAATAATGGATAAAGTATTATCAACATGCTCTGCTTCAAGGACATCTGAAGAAAAATACAAGCAAAAACCCTTCGATCTGAATCTTGACAAAGAAATCTCCAAGAAAATTTTAGCTGCAAGAAGTGCACTTTGCATATGAACAAACAAAAGGTGGATTGATCGGGACTGTTGATGCAGTGACATTTGAATTAATAAAGAATGCTATCCCACACTACTATGAAAATATCATGCCAGATAATAGATACGCCAAAACAACAGACGATCAAGACAGAAGAGGACTCACAGTCAGTAAAGTTTTCAAAGTATTTAACAAACATCAACATCAGTATACACTCACTCTTTATTATACAAACTGTAAGTTTCTGGTAAATGGTAAAGATGTCCACACCTTTATTACTACCGATATACCTGAAATACATAAAGTGGTACAGGAAGTGATCTTTAATGGAGAAAAAGTAGATCTCAAACGGCTAAATGAGAAACTTGAAGAAGAATTGCATAAGCTGACTAGTCAAATAACACAAGATCGGGCACCCAAGATAACACTACATCGCACAGACCACTAAATTATAATGATAAGGCGCAATGTAGCAAATGTAAGAGAAATGTGCACACGCGAGCCATATATTGTGACAAGGGACATCACTGGGTACACTATAGATGTGTCAAACTATCTGACGCTGAAATTGAAGCAGCTGAAAAATTAAATGATAATGATTATCTTACATGTAAACTTTGCATATCTGACCCTCATGCTACCACAAAATCATTACATTCGATGAAAGCAATTGAAAATGCATTATAGATTCCACCAATTCATCTACTCATTCAATTAATAATTGTCAAAATAGTTTACAAGCACTACTGATGAGGAATTACATACTGTAATATCTGTAACAAAATCATAGATGCACAGGTTGTGCACAGGTTGTGCGATGTTCATCCTACACTCAACCATGCCACATCTCTTGTACATCGTACGATTGACATGAGTACATATGCTCAAGCTGTGAAATTGACATTGATATATCAAAGGAAAGCAATTATAGCAGGATTGAGGCTCTAAAAAAAGATCCAAGCACTCAAATTAAAGAGCCTTCTCCTTGCTCAGTTAATCCAACTAAAACTGTCGCTCAGGACAACTCCTCAAATTTATCATCTATGAAAACCATTATGGAGGAAAGTTTAGAAATTACCTCTCTAAGCAGTGTCGTCCAAAACGTGCCAACAGAACATATCAACATCATCGCTGAAATCCACAATTCTCAGCCATCTGAATCTGAAACAGACATACCAAAGAAAACTAAAGAAATCAAAATGAGTGAAATAAGACAAAGAGAACAAAAACTTAAGAAAAAGGAAGAAGACCTCAAAATTAGAGAAAAAATAAATGAATAAATGCAAAATGAAAGAGTCTGGTTACACTCATATGTCAGCAAACTTGAAATGAGGATCAATAACCTCGAAAAATCAAACAAAATTCTGCCAAAAAAAAATGTGAAGTAAACGCTCACAATGTTGACAATAGTGATAATCAACAACAGCAGACTCATAACTGCATCTCTTAACAACAAAGTTCTGCGAACAAACACATTGATCAAGCAGTCACAAAATTGCATGAAAAAAAATCAGAATTTATATTACAACATGAACACTCAATTTGATAAGATAATCAGTCAATTCAATGAGAACACTAGCAGTCCACCTAACAAAATTAGCAATAACCCTCAAGGTCATGAACCAACAATCTATAAGGAGAGAACAGAAGTGGGAAACAACACGACTCTGTGATCACATATGACCCACAATACAACAGCAAACACCACAGTGAAATCAACAAGACTATCTCCTCCCACAGTACGACAAAATAATGATCAATCGCAAGTATGTCAACAATTTAGAAGGGTCGAGACTCCTAACCATATACTAGCACCACCTACCTTTGGGCAACCACTATTCTACAATGATAAGGTCCCTATTGTGACAAGATACAATGTACATAATATGAATGTAGCTCCTCCTATAACACCAAATATCAATGATATTCAATACAATTCTCTTCAACATGGCATGCTGAAACAAGGTTATCCAGTTGCCTCTAATTATATCCAAAACAGCCCTAACTTTCCAGTCCAACAGAACCATTTTTTAGGGGCAAAACCGAACCAACTATAATTTGTCCAACTCATGATGAAGCCAGTTCACCACAAAAAAACCTTCAAATTTTATCTTTTAACTGTAAAAATTAATGCAAAGACAATTTCCCCTTTCATGGAAATTTTTTAAAATAAAATGGATATTTTATTGCTTCAAGAACACTGGCTGTTTGATCATGAACTTTATTTGTTAGACGAAATACACACTCAATTTTGAGGCAAAGGGAAAGCCGTTGACTCAGACAGTAGCACATGTGACTTATTTATTAGATCTCACAGAGGATATGGAGGAGTAGCAGTTATATGGGATAGAACCATTGATCAATATGTAAAACCTTTAGATGGTGGCAATAACAGAATTCAATGCATTGAGTTAACAATAAAAAAGCCAGTGCTAATTGTCAGCTTATTTACCAACAAAAGCAGATAACTACAAATATGATGAATATAGGGAGTGTATCGACCAATTATTTGAACTTATCCAGAAATATGATACAACCCATGATGTTATTATAGGAGGCGACTTCAATGAAGATATATCAAAAACAAATAATTCAAGAAGAGCACGTAAATTAAATAAATTTATTGAAGAATGCAGCATGAAAATAGATTTCAAAGGTCCAACGTTTATTAATGTAAAAGGAGTCGAAGTGTCTGAAATTGACTACTTCATATATAAAGTGAATAACTTAAAAAATCTCGAATCTACAAGGCTAGTTGATATACCCTCCAATGTATCTGATCACTATCCAATTAAGGTTATACTTCCATGTGAACTTACTAAACAGGCTCCTTTAGAAAGTAATATACAATCAAGAATCAGATGGAAAAAGATATAGTGATATCATCAATAAACATATTCCTGTATTATTAGAAAAACTTAATACTCAGAAAGCCTCAACTACAAATAGAGTGGAAGAAACAATGGAAATACTTTCAACATCAGCAAAGAAATGTTGTGCCCAAAAATCATACGGGAAAAACAAATTGAAGCTAAAAATATGGAATCCTCAAATAAAGGACAGTCTGCACCATAACAAAACAGCATATACAATTTGGAAAGATGAAGGTAGACCAAATGACCGTGATCATCCGTCAGTTAGAATGAAAAAAAGTCTAATTTGGCTTACAAATTAGAAAGATCATCTCATAAGCAACAAGTGTACTAAGTTTCAAGTTGATTGGACTTCAGCTTCATCAAAAACTACCACCTTGACCAAAAACTTTAACCTGGACGGACGAACGGAACCACAGACCAGAAAACATAATGCCCCTCTACTATCGTAGATGGAGCATAAAAAGAAACAAGAATAGTTTTTAGATCTGAAATACGAAAAGAAGAAAACAAGCGTAAACATGTCGAAAGAGATAGAATAATAACTTCGAACACCCAAGATAAGAGATTATTCTACCATCTTATAAAGAAGCAAAGAAACAATAAAAACATCTTTATCAATGACTTGCATGTTGCAAATAACAAGTATGAACATGAGGAAGTAATTGAAGGTTAGCATGAACATTTTAAAACCCTAACTGAACCTATTTCAAATACAACCTATGATGGCAAACATCAAGACCTTTGTGAAATGGACTATAAAGCAATAAAACCTATATGCGATCAAGTACCGCCTAGAACTGTATCAAGATCAGAACTCATAGAAGCCATTAAGGCAATTAACACTGGAAAATCTGAAGATATTTTTGGTTTATCAATTGAACATATATTATATGCATGAGATGACTTCACTGATTATCTGCTAACTTTAGTCAATATCATACTCAAGAACAAATTAATACCTGAAATTATCAAATTAGGACTACTTTCTCCAATATTCAAGAATAAAGAAAACAAAAATGAATCTAAAAACTACAGAGGCATTGTAGTACTACCTAAGTAGTCAAACTCATACGTATAGACCACTTTTTCCCGCGTTTTTTTTCTTTTTAGATTACGTAATAATGCATATTACTATTATTGTGTAATAATACATATTTTTAATTACTTATTGTGTAATAATGCATATTGCATTAATTGCGTAATATTAATAATTGACTTATTGAATAATAATGCATATTATTAGTTTTATGTAATACTGTGTTTTTTTAATAGGATTAATTTGTAATATATGTGCATTCTGTAGCTAATAAAGACATGATAATGAGATATACGCAATAGTGCTATGTAATGAAGTATGATTTGCAACTGTAGCGCCAAAATAAAGCATATAAGTGTTGCAAACGCTAACTGGCAAAAATCGTGCAACATGTACATCTGTTTAATATGAGTAATTAGCCTGATTATTACATTCACTCAACCTTTGGGTTTGTTTACCGTAAGAAAATTATTATCAATTTGACATTAAGTAATCAGGCAACAATAGGTTGGATGCTTTGTTTTATTTTGTTGTACTTTTTTTTTTTTACCGTTTCTGTACATTTTTCATTTTTGGCTTATTTGATAAAACACAAGCAAATATATATTTTTTTATTATATTAAAACGAACATTCTACTGTCATCACATTCCATAAGGAACTGTTGTGTAGTTGTCCTTGAGCACTCTTTTATCAAAAATATTCTATAGTCCTTTTCCTCCACACATGTGATGATATCAATGGATTTGACGTTTCTACGAATTTCGTACTCGTCTGTAACTGTTACCGAATTCATTCTACCTTTTACCATCTTTTTTACTATTTCAAAGTTCAGTTCTAGTGAATTTTTATAGTTCAATGTGATGCCACGTATTTTACAGCATGTTTGGTTTCCAGCTTTGTCGGGTTTTATTAATTTGAACGCATAGTTCTTAGGCCCACCACTTACAAAAACTTCAATGTTATTGTTTGGTAGCTCATCAATTAAATCACCCAAATAATCTCCAGTCATTGGTCGCCAATCGCCTGGTTTTGAAGAAAATATTATTGAATCAGTGTCACAATACAGTGATCGGTCACCAATGTTTTCAAGGTATTTGTACAATTGTAGTCGAGCTTGAGCCGTAGTATATGCAGCAATTACTACATTCGTTTTTTCCAGATTCTTCAACAAATTTTTCGTTATTTATCCATTGAAGACGAACCATTTCTTTTGATACACAGCTAACATATTTTACTTCCTGTCCGTCGCTTGTCAGTATGTCAAAATAAGTTGCTGCATCTTTAACATTTGTCGTCTGCAGGTTCAAACGTTGTCCAAATTTACCCCAGAAGCTTAAAAAAGAAAAGAATTAAGATAAAAATTAAATATTTAAAAAATATATGTTATCCAATATTCATTAAAATGTTTTTACATTTGAAGCATGGTTGTCTGTATTTATTTTTAGTTTTGATGTGTGTCTGACTTCAAGGTTACAAATTCGTAAGGTGATAAAAAAATAACTTACCTATTCAATATCAATTTGGCAAGTTGTCGTTAACCTGGACTGTCAAACAACACTCGGGTCAACCACTTGCCTCTAGTTTAATCTTCAAAAATGTATTTACGTATTCTGTGAAGATTCCACCATCTTTGGTATTAGGATTGTATTGTGATACTTCGTCAAAATGCCACACTTCATAAAGTTCTGTTATTAAATATCCTTTTGATACAGTTTTTTTATTTCGTCAGTTACCCGACTATTGCTCTCTCCTTATCAGTATGTCTACATTCGTCAGTAAAGTTGCTTTTCATACATGTATGACACAACCCAAACAAAAGTGTTCCATTGCATTATTTTCGGTGATTATTTGGGGGTAACCCAAAGGAATTTTCCCCATTTTATTAATAAACGGGTATAATGATGTTACATCATAATAATCAATTTATCTCCTTTGGTTTCTTTGTAGGTTGTATATGCCTCAGTTCGACCTCCATAAAAGGTTCAGATTATCAACAAAATTCCTCATCTGTACATTAATCTTTAATTCATTGTCAAACTGGCATTCCCAAATCGATATATACTTGTAACCATCACTTTCAAGAAATTACCTCTTGTCCATTTTTCGCTGGAAAAGATCCGCCATTGTATTATCAGTGACCGGATTAATGGTAGATCTTCCAAAGCATTTGTCGCAACCATGCCACAAACAACCATGAAATCCATATACTTCTCGTTCACCTGCTTCTGTTTCCCTATACCCATCTACTAAAAACGAACCAATTTGTTTCTCGCTTCCGTTTCCTGCATGCATAATGTCGATAGTGTCTTTTGCTGACAGATATTTTAACCATTTCAAAGCTTTGATGGACTGCTTATGTTAACATCTGTATCCATTAGCTGGTATGATACCGATACTTTGATGCTCCAAGAAATTTCTTCTAAAAATCAGGTTACACGCTGATGCTATCGTGATGCAGCTTTCGAAAGGGTCGATTCCATCTAAATTGCCTTTCGTGGTTATATCCATAAACATTTGTCTGAACTCTAAACAACCTTTTCGTAAAATATCGACATCAGATCTACAATATTTCAACAGCTCTTCCTGGAGGTTGAAATGATCGTACTTGTGCTCTCCATACCACTGCATAAACGTGGATCTTTTGTCCCTTGTCATTCCATCTGGATTGTAGAACTACAAATCAGGAAGATTTGGTAAATCTGTGTGCTGATTTTCTTGGGGATTGAACAAGTGTGGGAAGTAACCTTTAACCATTTCCTTTAAACCAAATGTTTTAGGAAATTTATCTAATGCCATTGGTAGAAAATTAATCGAATCAATAAATCTAATATTGCACTGGGGAACGTCGATTGATATAAACTTGGACCCTATAACAATTACCTCTGGCAATATAGCATTTTTGTAAAGATATTGCAAGATAGGATAGCTATCATAACCTTTAAAGTTGTGACACAGTACTTTTGATCCGGCATTTTTCTCCGTAAACAACCAGCGGCAAAAGTCGTCTCTTGATGATTCTCCACTAAATATATGTTCATGTTTTCCACATGAATCGCAATAACTGGTCTTGTCAACCTTCATGTCTTTGCACAATTCGCATATCTTGTGAGCAATACAGATTTGGTATGTGCTGTCTAGTTCCACACCAAGACTGCTTGCAATGTTTACATTTACGCCCTTCGATGTTTTTTTCGAACCCCATGTCGCACTGTAAGATATAAAAAAGAAGATGTAGTATGATTGCCAATGAGACAACTATCCACAAAAGACCAAAATGACACAGACATTAACAACTATAGGTCACCGTACGGCCTTCAACAATGAGCAAAGGCCAAGCCGCATAGGCAGCTATAAAAGGCCCCGATAAGACAATGTAAAACAATTCAAACGAGAAAACTAACGGCCTTATTTATGTACAAAAAATGAACGAAAAACAAATATGTAACACATAAACAAACGACAACCACTGAATATACAGGCTCCTGACTTGGGACAGGCACATACATAAATAATGTGCGGGGTTAAACATGTTAGCAGGATCCCAACCCTCCCCCTAACCTGGGACAGTGGTATAACAGTACAACATAAGAACGAACTATAAAAATCAGTTGAAAAAGGCTTAACTCATCAGATGGACAAACATAGAAGTGGACGTGGCCGGGTACTTATACATCCCGACACAAAAAGACACAATGAACAGATGTGAGAGTACTCGCACTTATCTGACAGCTAGTTCAAAGCCACTAACAACTAATAAAAAAATCATGCATTTAAGACTAAACTATCAATCCGTACACATCCAACATCCAATGGATTTAGTGTAAAGACATCATAAACAGCCAGAGAAAAACATGACCTTGTGCAACGCCAAGTTACAGGTATCGACAGATTGTAGATCCATGAATATGTATATATATAACATACTAGTAAAATTTAGTTAGCTTTTAATCTACTGATAACAAAATCAATATGCATTCCAATAAAAACAATATTCAATGATCTTATTACGGTGAGGAATATGTAACCTTTTAGAATAAGTTTTTTTAAAGGAGCGACAAGTTTACATGGATCATTTCTAAATTTCCGGGCACGGTTAACAACATTTCCGTAAAAATAAGGATGTGCTATCCCGTTGGAAATAAGTTTTCAACAGGTACATTCAAACTTCAAAACCAAATCTTTATATCTATGGAAAAATTTAGTAAAGGTTTTCAGTAATTTATGGTAACGATATCCCTGGTTTAATAATTTACCAGTAATACATAGGTTGCGTTCGTTAAAATCAAAAACGTCACAACAGACACGGGCATAGCGAACAAGTTGTGAAATATAAACACCGTAAGATGGTGCTAAAGGAACATCACCATTTAAAAATGGAAAATTAACAATAGGGAACGAAAATTCGTCTCTTTTGTCGTAAATTTTAGTGTGGAGTTTCCCATTTAAAACCGAAATATCTAAATCCAGGAAAGGACAGTTATTACCGAATAAATTTAATTTATTTAAAATAAGTTCCTTGGGGTAAATTTCAGCAGTATATTGAGAAAATACTTGATTATTTAACGAAAAAATATCATCAATATAACGGTAAGTGTTATTGAATTTATCAATTAAATGCAATTTCGACGGGTCTTTACTGAGTTTAGTCATAAACTGTGATTCGTAACAGTACAAAAACAAGTCTGCTATTAAAGGGACACAATTAGTGCCAATGAGGATACCTACAACCTGTCGATAAACTTTGTTGCCGAAACGTACATAAATAGAAAATTGACAGCTTCAATCATCTCATCACACCTCCAGTAAGAATATCTAGCATATTTATCTTTCTCATTAGAGAAGAAGGCTTAAATGAGTTGCAGCAAATATATCTACATTCAGCTTTACCTAACGACCATTTAATTAAATAGAAAAACTTTTGTTTAATAAGATAGTGTGGAAGTGTAGTATAAAGAGTAAAAAAAATCAAAACTATTAACAGAATCAAAAGGACCATTAAAAGCCCGTAATTTATCTAAAACATCCAAAGATTTTTTTACACTCCAAAAATGGTTTATACCACTATGTTCATATATTTTATTACAATAGTTATGATAAGCTCTTTAATAGTAGTTAATGAACTAGTTAAGAGCACTGACAGATTAGTTGTAGAACACTTACTAGAGGCCGAGATGAAACGATATTTAAATGTTTTTTTTTGTGTAGTTTAGGTAGCAAATACATAGTAGGGACCTTCAAATGTTCAGAAGAAGCCTTAAGCTTTGATGTGGTTGTGATATGCTTGTTTACTATATGACTCTCTGTGAAGCGGATGGACTTGAATGTAGATGAATTTAAAATTTCATTCTTAAGAACGTCCGTGTAGTATTTACGGCATACCACCACCACATTGTTGGCTGCTTTGTTGGCTGGTACAAACACAAACCGCTTTGAAAGTATTTGAAGTTTATTTCTTATTCTGGAAATAGGTGTATTATGTACTCTATTATTTACTTCTAAATTATTTTCAAAATGTGATATTCTCTTATCTACCACAATCATACATTTATTCAAATAAGAATCAAGATATTTTTTATCAGATTTTTCCCGTTTACACCATTTTTTACAAAACGAGGAAAGAGCATCTTTGGTGACTTGACGACATTTTTTCCAATCTATTTTAGATGGAGGACGATATTTTGGTCCTTTTTTCAAAAAGTTTTTAACCTCTCTGTCCTGGACGATATTGAGGTCCCCTGTAATAACATGGCCATAGGGAACATATCTAAACCAGGACGATTCACAGTTTCAAGTTAAGGGAGTAACTTTGTTTTGTGTACATTCAAAGTCAAAAAATTTAAAAGTGTTTGTGTATTTCTTCTTTAGTTGTTTAGCATTTTCCCCAGGTTTGACGTCATGCTTCAAAGTATCTATATTGTCAGGACATGCTGGTAACTTGTAACATTTGTGTTCTTCCGGGACATAACCTTTACATGCCTTGCAATAATGTTCACCACATTTATGAGCTGTTTTTTGTAGCTTTGTATATACAGACTGATTACACTTTCTACATCTGAAGTTAGTGTAACAGGTTGATTTCCCTGTTGAAGTTTTCTGCTTGTGCATTCCATAACATTTAGCACTTTTAAAGTATCTGTTACAATCATTACATATATCCAATCTTCATCACCAAACTCGTGGGTTTTGTAACAGTGGTGACAGACATTGTTACAGGAGTGATCTACTTTATGATCGTACTCCTTGTTACATTTTGTGCAAAAATAATTTCGACTGAGAAAAGCAGGCATTACTGTTATAACGTCATAATGAGGATCGTGGAGGTACAGGTAAATTTTCTTTTCTGCAGCTGGTCCTTCGTATATAATGGCATTGAAATGCTCTTTAGAGACTACATGTATTTGGTAGCCATCTAATATTCTTTGGAAAGACTTGATCTCCTCTATTCTACATCTGCGAAATAGAAAACCAGCTTTATTGTGCAACTTTCTGGCTAGTTCCCCTTGTATATTTCTGCCCTGTCGGATTGAATTCCATTTGTCATGGTCATCTTATCTGGCTTTGGCTGTCATTATCGCTCTGGCACAACATAAATCATCTTTGTTTTGAATTTGGAGGAAACATCTTTTTTCATTCAATGTCTTTTCCAAGTCTACATATTTACAACGCTTTCCAATACCATCAGATGGGAGACTTACATGAATCAGTTCAATTTCAAGTGTTTCATCAAGAACAAATTGTTCGTATGATTGAAGAACCCTTTATATTTCTGAGAGTAGGCGTTCGGTATGCAGTTGAGATAATTTCATAAACGACAAAGAGATTGGAAAGTCCAGTTCTGGACATTGAACTGACACTCGAACGAGATCAGATTGATCCATAAACTCTGTTATGTTCCTTATGATGGAGTTGAAAAGCACTTTCAAACTCTTTAAAATATTAGAATCCCTCTGATATCTAAATTTTTAAAGGTAATTTATACCGTGTTGACGTTGTGTTAAATTTTGGCATTATATGCTCCCCTATGACCATAATGGTATACATATCTTCAGGATTATCGAAGGTTGTTAATTTTCTTTTCACGGGGGTCCATAATTTTTTTGTCCTTTTCGCTTTTGACTTCTTCCAATCTGACCATGGGTATGTACATGATGTAACTCTAGATATTCCGGTTCAGAAAAGTTTTGACGGCATATATTGTTGATTTTGTCGTGGTTTTTTCTATGAGTGTCCAACTTATCTTTTCTGTAAAAATTCTTATGACAAACATCACAGGAAAATAAGTATCTATGCCCAAGTATTCTTTTGTGCTCCTCTAATAAACTCCGCTTGGAAAAGAATGCCCCACAATGCAAACATTCATACTTTTGTTACATCTTCCCTGGTTGACGATCCATTCTTAAATGATGATTTCCTGTAGATTAAAGGAACATATATATATATAAATGAAATGAATACACAGATCTATAAAACAAATATGTCTTGATAAAAACTGCCATATGAATATCTGATTTCAAAGTGGAAAGATGTACCAGTGTCCTTCTTGTTTAATATCCTTTTCTAGAAAGGACAATATGCAAAGACATATAAATAATACCCATGATAATAATCAACCATACTTTGAACAGAAGGAACATTCAAATACAGAAATGCTCTCTCCGTCAAAATTAACACCCGTTGACAATGTCAATTTATGGCACCCATTTACCATGATGTTGGCCGGACCTACAGGCTCGGAAAAAACATTTTTGATGAAAACGCTTTTAGAAAGCGCATGGAGAATGATAAAACCATCGCCAGAGAGGATAATATGGCTGTTTGCAAAAGTATAAATTATTCTAAATTATAGGGATTTTCTGGTAACTAACAGAAAACCCTTGCCGTTTTTGGCACAACCTTTATGATCTTTTGGTCCTCGATGCTGTTCAACTTTGTACTCGTTTCGGCTTTCAAACTTTTGTATCTGGGCGTCACACGTAGGTCTTGTGTGGACAAAATACACTTCTGGCGTATTAAAATTTTGAACTTGTTGCCTTTTGTTGGCTGTTGTTCGTGTGATTCTTTGTCAATTGTGTTCTCCAATTTATTTATATTGTAGTCCTGTGTTGTCATTTTGATGTTATATTTCACATGGCCATAAAAGTGCGAGGTTTGGCATGCCACAAAACCAGGTTCAACCCACCATTTTTTCCTTTAAAAATGACCTGTACTAAGTCAGGAATATGACCATTGTTATATTATAGTTCGTTTCTGTGTGTATTACATTATAACGTTGTGTCGTTTGTTTTCTCTTATTTTTGAGTGTAAATTCACATTGCGATAAGACTTGTCACGGTACTTGTCTATCCCAAATTCATGTATTTGGTTTTGATGTTATATATATATGTTATATTTGTTATTCTGTGGGATTTTATCTATGTGTGTTACATTTTAGTGTTATGTCGTTGTTCTCCTCTTATATTTAATGCGTTTCCCTCGGTTTTAGTTTGTTACCCCGATTTTGTTTTTTGTCCATGGATTTATGAGTTTTGAACAGCGGTATACTACTGTTGCCTTTATTTATAAACGATGGCAGCCATTTTTTTCTGAATGCAACAGACGGTAAAGAATATTATATTCCCGATGACCTTAACAACGATTCATTTATAGACCCTAAATACCCTAGTCTTGTCGTAATAGATGATCTCATGAAAGACGCAACAAATAGTAAAGATGTGTGCGAATTATTTGTCGAGGGAAGTCGTCACCGTAACTTGAGTGTAGTTTGTATTATGCAAAATGCTTTTTCGAAAGGAAAGGAAAATAGAACGATGAGCATTAATAGTTCTCTTCAAAAATCCACGTGATCAAGTAACACCTGCTGTATTTGCTAGACAGATGTATCCAAACAATTCAAAAAGATTCATCAACAAATATATAGAAGGAGTTAAAAGACCATACGGCTACCTGTTTATTGACCTCAAGCAGAACACATTAGAAAAAGAGAGATTAAAAATTGATATATTTAATGAACAAAACCAAAAGGTAGACAGTTCGGATGTCATGATTGGTGGCGGTATGGCGCAGTATAAAAACGATGAAGGTAAACAAATTGACCAGTTTGAAGTAAGAAGAACAAGAGAGCAGTCGCTTTTAGGAGACTACTAGTATTCAGAACCGTTTGAAACTAAAGAAGAAAAAATGCCTTCATGTGACGAATACGGATTGATGTTCGAAAACGTATCTGATTTAATGAGGCATTTTAAGACATGGTATCCAGAAAATAACGATTTGAAGCGTAATTTCAACGAGGAATATGAGGATATTCCCTCAAAGAAATTCAAAAAAGAAATACAGATTGAAGAAGGGGAAGACGATGTTTTTAGGAAATTAGCTAAATATGCAAGAGACGAGACAGAAGACCTTTGGGAAGAGAAAGTTGACAAGTACTTGAAAAACGGAATGAGTGAAACTGAAGCAAAACACAGAGCTAACCGAAAACTTCGAGATGAACATTACACGTTTAAATGTGGCAGAAAAAATTAGCAGGCATGCGCATTTAAATTGATTTTAAGGAATTTAAATAATCTAGCAGAAGAATTCAAATAATGTTGCAATGAAAATTCAAATAATCTAGCAGAAGAATTCGAATAATGTTGCAATGAGAATTCAAATAATTTATCAATATGAATTCAATCAATTTAGCAATACGAAGTCAAGTATGCGTGAAATATTTTGTTTTCAAACTGGTAATAACAAATGCAGCTGGTGTATTTAACTAGACATAATTAAGTGGCTAAAGAGATAATCATCTGTTCATTGGCTTAATCATGACCTTTGATGTTAATCATGGCATGACCCGGGGTGATTAAGGACACCTGTCTTAAATAGCTGTAGTTGTGGGAAAATATCTACTTTAATTTTGCTATAAGTATATACCACGGATTTTAAATGTTAACTAGAAAGAGGTTTTGTTTTTAATAATTTTTAGAAATAATCAAAAAGGATTATCTAAATTGAATAACGGAAGGTTATTCATGTTATTCGTTCAAATAAAATTCCTATATAATTCAAACTTACAAAGTATCTAATTATTTATTAAATTAAATACGAAAATTAAAATTAAATGCACATAGTCAATTTAAAAGATTAATTTATCGGCTTTGATAAATATTCAACTAATATTCAAAGTTAAGTTGATTATATATACACTACTATTTGTCTTGTCAGTTACAAAGCTTCAGGCCAGATGACGTCAATGCACAATACAATCGTGTTGAAAGCTGCAAGGACAGATGTTTTCATAATCAATTGTGAACCAAACCTTTTAAATCTTTATCGTCAAGCTACAACGAAAAACATTGAATTAAAAAATAACCATTAATTATAACAATTTAAACCTAATTTAACTCAACAGATCATTGTATCTTTACATGTTTTATTTTCTTTTAAGTATGATTTTCTTCTTTCAAAATCATTTAAATATTAAATTCATGATAATTATCTTTAAACAGACACGCGCAAAGGTCAAGTGAAAAAAGGGCATATATAATGTACTAATTAGCCTAATTACTCACCATGCATATATTACATATTTATCCTACTAAAAAAAACACAGTATTACATAAAACTTATAATATGCATTATTATGCAATGAGTCAATTTTCAATATTACGCAATTAATGCAATATGCATTATTACACAATAAGTAACTAGCAATATGTATTTTACACAATAATAGTAATATAGGGTTATTGCATGATTATTGGGGAATATTGTCCCGAGTAGAATTTTATATTGCACGAGCTTGCGAGTGCAATATATGTTCTACGAGGGACACTATTCCCCAATATTCATGCAATAACCCTTTTATTGTATAGCAATATAATATTTGAAAGTAAAAATTGGTTCAAACTAAGATTTTGTCATTGATGACGTCATGAATTTTGAAGATTTATTGCACTAGTGCAATATTAGAATTTATTGCACGCTAACTTTTGGTTACTTTCTGTTGGAAATATTATATTGCTATACAATAATATGCATTATTACGAAATCTAAAAAGAAAAAAAACGCGGGAAAAAGTGGTCTATACGTATGAGGTTCACTACTTACCATTACTATGTAAAATTTTGAAATATATTGCAAGAATTAATTTTAGACCAGTTTTGCTGAAGAACCAATCACCATTACAAAGAGGATTCACCCCGAATACATCGCCTTTAAATGCAGCGGTTATATTTGAGGAAGTGTACAGACAATATAGTGACAAAAACAGTCCATTCTACATAGATTTACTTGATGCCAAATCAGCATTTGATGTTGTCATTATAAATATGCTGATGAGGAAACTATTTCTATTAGATATTGACCCAACAACCTGGTCACTAATTGATGATCTTCACTTGAACACCAGTTGTAACATCAAATGGAATAACCAGCTGTCAAAAGAATTTAAAGTACACCAGGGAGTCAAACAAGGGGGACTATTGAGTGCTGACTTATACAAATTATACATTGAAGACTTATTATCTCTATATGAAAGATCAAATCAAGGATGTAAGATTGGTCACATCAACATTAATGCTGTAGCGTGTGCAGATGATATCGCAGTTTTGAGCGACAACCCTTATGATTTACAAAGGAGTAGGTTCACTAAGACCCCTTTTTGGCCCCAAAATATAGCAGTTTTAGAAAATTGTGAAAATGTAATCTTTAAGCTATATTTTGGAAAGTAAAATGCTTCTGCTACATAAATATGAGCTGTTCTGGACGATACAATGCACAAATATTGCGTTTTAGCATCATTAAGTCATGCTAAATTACTGAAATCTTCAAAATTTTACCATTTTGGTCATTTTTTAGACGGTTTCCGTTTAAAATGAAAGTGGCCGCATTCGTGTTCATTCATAATATTGAAATGTAAGTTGTATTTTATGATATTACAAAACATATATAAAGGTTGAGGATGAACACGGATGCGGCCACATTCATTTTTGACAAAAACCATCTGAAAAGTGACGTTTTTTGGCATATTTGATAGATTTTTCATATTTAATCTTGAATCAGAGCGTTTTTATTGACTAAACCAGTTAAAATATTTCACATAAACTAATCGAATCAATTGAAATAGACACTTAAGTGTTTAAAAAGTGTCCAAAAACTTTCGTTAGATGAACTTGAAATTTGAGGCCAAAATCGGCCCTTACCGGACCTACTCCTTTTAATAAACCATGCTCTGCAATACAGTCAGTTACATCACTACACGTTACAACCACAAAAAAGTGTAATCATAGAGGTGGATAACAAAACTAGAAAAGTTACCAATCATAATTGTGTTTTTAACTTGAACAATCAAGAAATGCCAAATGTTACAAGTTAATCGCATTTAGGTATACTTCGATCAACATCAATAATGAAATCAAAAACACTTCATGTCGAACAAAACACAACAAAAGCACGTCGCACTGCATATAGCCTGCTTTCAGCTGGTTTTCACGGAACCAATGGGCTGGACCCAGTAACATCAATATCCATCTACAAAACATACATTCAACCAGTTCTCACTGATGGTTTAGAAATACTACAACCAGGTCTATCAAACATGATTAAATTAGAGAAGTTCCAAATATCACTACTGAAAAAAGTTTTATCGCTTCCTCCAAACACCCCAGATCCAGCTATTTATATCATAGCGGATGTACTTCCAATTTAAGCATCAATTGACACAAAATGTCTAACCCTGTTCAACAATATATGCAGACAAGATGACAAATCTGTGGAGAAACAACTTGCATACAGACAACTACATATTGAATTAGACAGCAGTAGCAGCTGGTATGTTATTACCAAAAAACTTCTCTACAAATATGGATTTAGTGACATCTTTCAATTCTTAGATAATCCACCAAGTAAAATGAAAGGACAAAATTAGTACAAAAAAAGATGGATACATACTGGATTTAAAGAATAACTCATGATTGTAGATTCTATTCCTCACTGATTCATCTTAACTGTGATGCATTTTAACCGAGAAATTGCCATCCAATCATTGATCTTAAAAATGACAACAATCCATCAAAAGGGGCATTATCAATAGGAATAAAACTTAAAATGGTCACTGGTACAACCTGTAATTCAGTGGTTGTCGTTTATTTATGTGTTACATATTTGTTTTTCGTTCATCTTTTTTTTACATAAATAAGACCGTTAGTTTTCTCGTTTTAATTGTTTTACAGTGTCTTAACGGGGCCTTTTATAGCTGACTATGCGGTATGGGCTTTGCTCATTGTTGAAGGCCGTACGGTGACCTATAGTTGTAAATGTCTGTGTCATTTTGGTCTTTTGTGGATAGTTGTCTCATTGGCAATCATACCACATCTTCTTTTTTATATGACACAGGCTAAACGTACAAGCTTTACCAAGTATGAATCGCCAACGTGTAAACTATGTGATGAAGACAACGAAGATATAGAACATATGCTTCTTAAGTGTAAAATTCTGGAAAATATACGTCACCCGTTTCTAAAACAACTAGATGACTTTTTGATAAAGGAAACAGCAACATCAGGCAGATATAATTTTAAATAAGAAAGTTGAGCAGAACTGTGAACTTATATCTCGAAAACTGTGTTTTGCCCTACATTCCATCAGAGCTAGAACGCTAATTGAACAAAAAGGGAAAAAGAAAGATAAATTAAAAAGTATAATCGCCCAGCAACTATGATGTAAGCCATTCAAAAAGTATGTTGATATGTAGTAAGCGTGGGTTTCACCACACTTTACTGCTATATCACAACTGAAAATGAACGAATATTATGAAAGCATAATAAGAGTTGGTCACTCCACACTATACTGCACGATAAGACTATTAACGCCGTCAGTTAAAACCACGGTGAAAAAGGAGTTCATTTCACACACCTATTTGGACTAAATGATATGCATCGAATCGCGTGTGAATGAAACACTGTGTACAAAAAACTGTATATATATTGTGTACATACAACTGTTAATTATTCTTGATGGTGGAGGTGGATTACTACTCCTATGGAGGTTGTCCTGCAGGACGGAAGAAGATTCAGCGGTGAGGTAAGGCAGAGACATATATACACAGAGATTGGCAACTCCGTGAAATCCCGTTAAAGATCGCGGCCCAGGACGAGATTCTCGTCGATAAATATTAGAACATGTAATCAAGTCCGGGATGAATAACCTCGATAGATAATCAAGAAAAGCAATGGGAAAATGATAACATTTAACAGATAAATACTTGAATGTTATATTTATATGTAAGTATTTATTGAGAAAAATACTTTTTTCTGCATTTTATAATTTAAAAATTCAAATCTGGTAATACTCAATAGTTATTTAAGAAACTTTTCTGTACAACATTTCTTTGTTACAATAAATAGTTTGCTCCTTACAAACAGTGAAATTATGTGTGTCCGTTTTTCCGGTAATTAGTTCCTTAGAGTTGTGACTGTTGAATCACAGGTGTGTGATTACGCAATTTACATCCCAGCTCCTTTGTTCTAACAGGGGTGATCTGAGCCGGATCACCCCTACCAGATCACCCCAGTTTGAGTTTCTTTGTTATGCATGCTTTCCTTTGTTCTGTAACATTTTGGCGGGAATGTCAAATCCACTATAAAACTTATAATCAATTATAATCTATCAAAATTCACGCAGAAAAAATCCAGTGTATATGGTGGGATTCGAACTCAAGACCTTTAGCATATCAAGCCACGACACATACCACTACACCAGGACGACTGGTTACGAATTAATAGTAATTTGACATACTTAAAGGAAGCAAGATCTTTTTATAAGTGGGGCGAGTTGTCAAACCTTTATTCAGTGGGGTTTAAACCTATTTCGCTAATAACATGAATAAGTGAGTTTTCAGACTGATTGTTTAATTTGATTTTACACTTTTTCAAAAGTGGGGCGAGTCGGTAAACAAGAGTGGGATGATTTTTTTATAAAGTGGCGATATAATGTGGGCCGATTGGCAAGAGTGGCGAGTTTACATTATTTGATATCTACTCATCGTGTTTGAGGGTCATTAAGGGTATACATCATATAGTAATATATAAAGTATATTATAATGGTTGTGTGGCATTCTAAACTAGATTTTATGAATTGTAAATGGTTTTCCGTCTAATCTAAAACAGCTGGGATGTAAAATAGTTATCCCATTCGGACTTGGTGTGTCAGTGTTAGATCACCCTCTGGCCTCCGGCCATCGGGGTGATCTTACACTGACACACCGCGTCCTTGTGGGATAACTATTAATTATTGCCCTCCGATCACCTGAATTTTGCCGGAGGTGAAGTTCTAAATGGATTATTAGTTGGTAATTGTTTTTAAAACTAAACAAATTCTGACATATTATTTAAACCATGACCAGAACTTTATTTTAACAGAAGCACTTGGCAATACTATAGTTTTCAATCAGGAAAACAACAATAGTCATTTAACATGTCAAAAAAAAAATGAAGCAACTTTTTCATACACAAAAAATATGTAGCCAGTAGAATTTTGTTTCGTGAAAACCTGATTTTATATCTGTTTTAATTTAATTATAATGTCTAATTGTCGATTGACCTAGAATAAAATTATTTATGGAACCTTTGCATTAATTTCCTAAATGAATAGTGTTGTCAAAATCACAATTTTTGTTGCCATGAAATATTGAATATGAATCTGTCATTATTTGTAGTTTTTTTAAGACTTAATATCACAGACTCTGATTAAAAACAATTTGTATCATAAGTACAGTAAAATGCTCTGAACTGTAGAATTTTTATGTTTTGTTACATAGATCACCGGAGTACTACAACATTCTTATCTTTACTCTTTCTTATCGGGTAGTAAAACTTGAGTTTGAAATTAGAAAGATTTAAAATTGTGATCTTTTGTGGGTTTATGTTGTTCAATGTAGTTTTCGGTGCAGTTATTTTCTTTTCATTTGTTATTTTTTCCTCTATGTTACACGACCTTGTACTTTTTGTATTGCCCCTTGACATCTCCTGCTTCTGTTTAAACCTTTACCACTTATATCTCATCTGTTTTAAATAAAATAGTCTCATTCCCGGAATTTGTTATACAGGAATTCATTTTAATATCAGATTTTTTATAAGCATATAAACTGCTTGGTCTCTTCACACAACTTATGTTTAGGACGGAATGCATCAATAGGTACATACATGTACCAGGTCATGGATATATAAGTACACGTTATGTGCTTTTGACCTTCACAAGAGTTCTTAAAACATTCATAGATGTGTCGTTAGGTTGTTGTCTCATTGACATATACCTCACATTTCTGTTTAGTCATACCATCTGTGCCTTTTCAATTTATTGCAGAAAATATTAGTATAAACATTTTTTCAAAACAGGAGAGGTGAAATAGTGATCACAGAATGAGGACATGTAAAACTGAAACAACACAACACAACAGATAAATATAAATAAGCACCACTGACAATTTGTTAAAAGACTGAAACAAACATAGATGGTGACCAATGTGAGCGACTAGTGTACAGTAGTAGAGTGAACATTTCTTGCTTCTTTTTCTACACATTTTGTCATTTCATGTAAACAATGAAATAGGTTACTTTCCATGGAGAGGAAGGAATTTATGAAACGAAATATTTTGCTATTTAGTACTGTCAAGATATATATTCACAGGGGTGTTGTTGGATAAATGAACAGTTTTCTCTTTTTTACATTATGCTACCTTTATGCTACAAGGGTAGCATTTTCCATTCTCATGATGTACACAACTATTATAGAGTGGCCTTCCAATGATAGTCATACTTGTAAATCATTGCCTCATTAGCAATCATACTACAACATCATATTGTTATACATGTACATGTATGTAAAAACTATGTACATGTATACTTTGTAAACATACAGAAGACAAATGAAGTTGAACACAAGATATTTATTTGCTTTTTTATCCATCTGCACAACTGCCAATGTATCACTTCTGCTTCAAATTCAATAGATTGAATGCTGAGTCTTGTATTTGTTTTTAGTTCAATGGTCTCACCATTAATTGTACAAAAATCGCATACACATGTACAGCAAGTTTGGCATATGAACTACAATAATATGGTGTTTTTACAGTCAGGATAAGCACAAAACCATTGTTAAGTATCTCATTGATAGTAGTAATCAGTCCACTACATGACTGTGTCGTCAAATTTGGAAAAAGTCATCACTAATAGTTGTTCCTGTTTGCCAGGGAGTCTTATTTTCAATCAGAAAGACTTGGGAGTCCTACATTCAGCACATGTATGATATTATATCTTGTGTATGCTGCACTGTTAAAAGGTAAAATTGACCAACACCTTTGTTCTTTTATAACATGCAGGATCCTGTTAAAAAAAAGCTGTCAGATACTGAATGTAAATATATATAAAATTGTAAATGTCATAAAAGTGGTGGAAATAATTAAAAAAAACAATTTTTATACACAAAACCAGTATGTCTTGGGAAAGTAAATCATGTGATGGGTACATTTTTTTTCTAAAGATGGACAACTTTTATATAAACTGTAGCCATGGACAGGGGTCTGTCTTGATATTGAAGAAAACTAACATGGCCGACAGCTATAATACTGATTTTTTATCGTAAATTACATCAAAATGGATTTTTTCTCTAAAGATGGACAAGTTTATAACCTGTAGTCATTGGCAGCTGGGTCTGTCTTTATATTGAAGAAAATTAGCATGGCCGACAGTTTGAATACTATTTTTTAATTGAAAATTGCATCAAAGTGGGTGAAAATATGAAAAAAACAACTTCTATACACAAATCCAGTATGTCATAGGAAAGTAATGCATGTGCTGGGTACAATAACTTTCTGAAGATGAAAAAGTTTATAAACTGTAAACAGACAGGGGTCTGTCTTGATATTGAAGAAAACTAACATGGCCGACAGCTATAATACTGATTTTTTATTGTAAATTACATCAAAGTGGGTGAAAATATGAAAAAAAAAAACTTATATACACAAATCCAGTATGTCTGGGAATATTAAATCATGTGCTGGGTAAAAATGTTCTCTAAAGATGGACAAGTTTATAACCTGTAGTCATTGGCAGGGGTCTGTCTTTATATTGAAGAAAATTAGCATGGCCGACAGTTTGAATACTGATTTTTAATTGAAAATTGCATTAAAGTGGGTGAAAATATGAAAAAAACAACTTCTATACACAAATCCAGTATGTCATAAGAAAGTAATGCATGTGCTGGATACAATAACTTTCTGAAGATGAACAAGTTTATAAACTGTAAACAGACAGGGGTCTGTCTTGATATTGAAGCAAAACACCATGGCCGACAGCTATAATACTGATTTTTAATTCTAAATTGCATCAAAGTGGTTGAAAATATGAAAAAAAAAAAACCTCTATACACAAATCCAGTATTTCATAGGAAAGTAATGCATGTGCTGGGTACAATAATTCTATGAAGATGGAAAAGTTTATAAACTGTAAACAGACAGGGGTCTGTCTTGATATTGAAGCAAACACATGGCCGACAGCTATCATACTGATTTTTAATTGTAAATTGCATCAAAGTGGTTGAAAATATGAAAAAAAAAAAAAAACCTCTATACACAAATCCAGTATTTCATAGGAAAGTAATGCATGTGCTGGGTACAATAATTCTATGACGATGGAAAAGTTTATAAACTGTAGCCATGGGCAGGGGTACATCTTGATATTGAAGAAAAACACCATGGCCGACAGCTATAATACTGATTTTTAATTGTAAATAGCATCAAAGTGGGTGAAAATATGAAAAAACCAACTTTTATACACAAATCCAGTATTTCATAGGAAAGTAATGCATGTCCTGGGTACAATAATTCTCTGAAGATGGAACAGTTTTTAAACTGTAGCCATGGACAGGGGTCTGTCTTAATATTAAAGAAAATTAACATGGCCCACAGCTACGTGTATAATACTGATTTTTAATTGTAAATTGCATCAAAGTGGGTGAAAATATGAAAAAAAACCTTCTATACACAGTTTCAGTATGTCATAGGAAAGAAATTCATGTGCTGGGAACAATTATTCTCTGAAGATGGACAAGTTTATGAACTGTAGGCATGGACAGGGGTCTATCTTTATATTGAAAAAAAAACAAGGCCGACAACTAGAATACTGATTTTTAATTGTAAATTGCATCAAAGTGGGTAAAAATATGAAAAATCAACTAATTACACAAAAACCAATATGTCTGGGTGAAAGTTAATCATCTCACAAATTGTTTTATTCCTTTTCGAATGAAAATGTTTGATAAAAATTACGACCTAGTTAAAAATTTTCATAACGTGCATGTCGGCCAAGCTTTTCCCTTATTATATACTGCAATAAAACGTCAATCGTCTCAATATTTTAACTAACAACTACTACAAACTGAATAAAACAAGGTAATTGATATACGAAATTGAAATATATACTTACATTATGGTGTTTTGAAATGCCTGATGTAAAATAAAAATCGAAGCGAGGTGGTGTACTTGTCGTGATATAATCAAAATGGCGATCTCGTTAAAGTCTTGTGAGCTGCGCGCTTTTGATTAGATTTCGCTGACCACTATTACAGTTGCTAATCTCTGTGTATATATGTCTCTGGGTAAGGTAATCTGTTCACCGTGGTAGTTTTTATATAATATGACGCGAAAGGACGCTCGTCTGCTGATGTTTGAAATGGTCAGACAGTTGATACAAAGAACTTTGGTTTTTCAAACAGATGGTTCAAAAAGCTATTGTAAACAGATATATTGAAATGGGTTAATTAACTGGAAGAAACCGGGGAACGAAACATACATTTTAGAAAGTCATCGCAATAAAAGTGTATCGTTTTGATGTCCGGATCACTTTTTTGTACTTGTCCAATGAAAGGTAAATATAATCATGCACATTTTTAGGACGATGTTAGTATTATACTTTAATGAAAAGTATATAGTCACTTTATCCACGTCATGCATGTACACCCTGGAAATCAGTCAACAAAATTGACAAAAACGGAAGCAAGTCAGCTCATATAAGATGTGGGCTACTATGTCAAAATTTGAACTTCAATCCCTAATTATACTCCTGCAAACAGTCATGACAGTGGCAACTCGCCTTATTTTGGTAAAATCTAAATGAATACAACATCAATATACAGTGATACAGCTAGAAATCAAACGGGGCAGGGTGCCAGTGGAGGGCAGGGCACTTTTAACGATAGGAAAAGGCACTGCTCATTTCTTTTGTTTACGTTTCTGTGTGTATCACGAGTTCATATTCTTTTCTTTTTTTACTGTATATGTTGTCAATAAAGATGCATAAGGTCCAAGACCACAATTGTCGTCCCTTGATTTTCGTTGTTCACGAATATAGTCCCTAGTGTTGACAGTGGGTTACTTGCCATTAATTTTTATACCCCTTCCAAATTTATTTCTCCATGTGTAATGCCTCAAATTGCAAGAAAGGGGGTTAAATGACACTGTAAAAAAAGGTGGGTCCCTATTTTTTAAGGAAAGTAGCTATATATATATAGAGTTTGGTCCAGCTGAAAAAGGTTAAAAATTAGCACTTCTGAAGCTGTCAAAAGATTTCAAGACGCCCTATACATAAAATTGTCCATATTTTGAGTTAGAACCGATTAAGTTTTTTATAATTTTGTCCCAAAAGTAGTACAACACACTGTAAAAATTTCATTAAGAAAGTGCAGGTGGGATTTTTTAAATTATATTTATATGTTATAAAGGTCTGCCAACTTACCCTACTTTAAAAAATGAAAACTACTCAGGTTTAAAAAAAAATGTGACTGTCACCAGTAAAACTGCATTTGCAACCGTCAAACCACAATTGACGGATACAACTTTTCAACTACAGTTGACAGTACTGTTATTCCGATTCTAATTCATAACAAAAAGATATAATACGATGTAGTTTAAAAAATGTATAAATTTGACATACAAAAAAAATCTGTGAAACATTTTCTCGCAAAGACGTCATGGCTAAATGTGACTTCATACAAATAAAAACTTACAAATTGGAAGTTAATAAGTTGCCTCTTCGATTCAAATTCGGTTACAATCACTGTAAAACGGCGAATTCGAGATGGTGTTGTTCTATTAACAACAACATTGTAGTAAATCGAACACTTGTTGATTCAATCAATTCAATATTGCGGATCCCTCCTTAGTTTTGCCTTGTCAACTGGAGAAATGTATGTATTTATTGGAGAATACATTTATTTAGATACTCTTGCATGCTTAATTTTTTTAGTGATTTGCCAAATAATTGCAAAGAAACCTGTTAATTGTATCATAATATATCTTATAGGTTTTTTAGCCAACTCAAAATCATGCTTTTAGGACCCCTTGTTGTACTGAGGAAGTGGACCGCTCAAGAAGATGAAAGGTCTACTTTACATGTACGTAATGTAAATATAAAAATGAGAAAATGTAGCATGATTGCCAATAAGAAAAAAGAGGAATTTGTAATAGTTAAAATTCACTTGTTTTCCAATCCTAATACTAAAAAAACTGTCTTATGTTGTAATGTTTAAATTACCTTATTATTTAAAAAAAAAATGTTTACACTAATGAGAAAAGACAAATCTCCGTCAGAGATCAAATGACATCAAAGTTACCAACTATAGGTCACCATACATCCTTTAACCATGATCAAAGCCCATACATTATACCATATATACTGTAAACTCTGAAATATTGTGTGCATTTATTATTGCCACCATTGCCATTTTCAATGGCAGATCCAGAAATTTTCATAAGTGGGGGCCCACTGACTGACAAAGAGGGGGCCTGCTCCGGTCATGATTCAGTGATTCCCTATATAATCAACCAAATTTTTCCCAGAGAAGGGGGGCCCGTGCCCCCCTGGCCCCCTTTAAATCCGCCTCTGATTTTATCATTTAAGACTTAAATGCAAGTTATTTTTTTACGATTTTGAGAAAAATCCTGTTAAATTCATAAAAAAATATTTCAAAATGCGAGTTTAAATTATTGCGTTTACAACTCTGTCCCATTTTTAGCAATAATAAAAACCTCGCAATAATTTCAGAATTTACAGCATGTACAGTAGTCAGGTATATAAAAAGACCCTAAATGAAAACGAAAAATTTGAAAAACAATTCAAAAAGAATACTAACGAACAGACTAATTTACATTGTATATACAAAATATGACATGTATGATACACAATAACAAAAGAAAATCTGCACCACTGAATTACAGGCTTCTGACATGGGACAGGCACATACTAATTGAAGGATGTGATGCGGGCTAGACTATATAGTTAGCAGTTTGTGGTGCCAAACCCACCTAACCTGGTACATGTATATTGATGTGAAAAGGGCTTAACTCACAAGAACTATACAGTAAACAAAGAAGAAATGCATCTAACAAAAACACACACAAGACGTGTTTTTTTAGAGTAAATTTATTCACACATTGGCAAGATACATGTACATTGAAAGGTTGTTCTTCTGTTAAATGCCTGAAGTACGGATTATAACACGAATGACAACAAGTTATGTTCACGAGTTTTAGTGTTTCCTATATCAAAATGGTGTATTTTAACATTTTTGCCTATTAACTTACAACAGCAAAATAAGATCTAATAAACATCTGACAGTAATTAATGCCTAGAATGATGTCTTTACTGTATACAGCAGAATAGATAAATTAAAACCAGAAAGTTCATACTGTACATATATTTATTAGCTAAGCTGTTGATCTCCTTTCTGTGGTTTACTTACATGTTCGTTGCATTCACTCAAAAGTAAAAGTAGATATAGTACTGCATGTACTGTAAAGGTATAAATTAGTGAGTATCAGTTCAATATGTTCATACTACTTCTAGTTTTTGTCTGAACTTCTTAATTAAATAATTTAGATTTTATACAATTTTAGCTTGTTACCAAAAGAATGGAAAGTACAGTATTAAAACCACTGCTGAACATGTACTGTATATGTAGGTGTGAATGTCCTGCAAAAAGAACTGATATCAAAGTATGTTCATCTGCAGAATTGCAGTTAATATAAATAATTTGATGCACTCTATTTAAAACTGTTTCAAGTATAATTGTACATGTACACTTGCTTATTTTTCTCTCTTTCATAAGGTGAAGTATGCTTCAAGGCATCCTTACCCTGATCCGCTCCTGCTCCATACACCTCAGCATTTATATTACAAACCTACCTAGTCAGACTGGCCTACACAATGTATATTATGAATTGACAAGTTGTTCTTGTTTTGAATACATAAAATATTTGCCACTGGACCTAGTTTCCGTACAATAACTTTAGTTTAAGTAAATGGATCTCTATGAAATTTAAATACAAGGTTTGAACCCACAAAAGGAAGATTTGGATTGATTTTGGGGTTATGGTCCCAACAGTTTAGGAACAAAGAGCACAAAAGGGGTCAAAATAAGTATTTTCCTTGGTTCCAGACAATTACTTGTGTATAAGTGTATGGATCTTTCTGAAATTGTACCACAAGGTTCCATACCAAAAGAAAAAGGTTGGGATTGATTTTGGGGGTTATGGCAACAAATTGTTTATGAATTAGGGGCCAAAAACAATACTTTTCTAATACTTTGTATACATTGCTTATTTCTAGACCAATTTCAATGGGGTTTTATTCTTGAATTCTTGGGGTTCTTTAATATGCTGAATCAAACCCTGTATTAAGTTGTTTTTTTTAAATTTGGTCCCCGTTTTTATACGACCGCAAAATGTTTGCGTTCGTATATTGGTATCACGTTGTCGGCTATATACGATATACAATGCAATATTCACTTAACTACCAACTGATAAATTAAAGCAATCTTCACCATTCAGTGATTACAAGCACTTTGAATACCATTCTAGGGTTATGCCCCTTTACAAGTGGAAAAATTGAAGAATTTTTTAGTTTCTGTTCTCTTAACTTAAGTTTGTCTCAACTAAATTTAATGACATGTGTAAAAAATGCTTATCACCTCTTAACTCAGTTTAATTTCAATTTTTGGCAGCTTCACTTTTACAGTTCTTGAGTTATGTCCCTTCATAACGTTATATGTTAGCGGGGGCATCATCTGTGTCCTTTTGGACACATTACCCATTTATTTTTTTTAGAAATTACCTTCAGGATTCGACCTCTGCAGTCGTATAAAGCTGCACCCTGTGGAGCATCTGGTTAAATTGGTCGACATTTAGGTCCAAATGCCATATTATATACACATATAATGTGTAGTACACATGCATGAATAGAGTTAGTTTTCATTATTTAGAAAAAAATGAAAATATGTAGTATTTTGCCAATGAGACAACTATCCGTCTGGTCAAAATGACTGAATGGTAGCAACTAAAGATCACTTTACATGTATGTACAGCTTTCAACAATGAGAAAAACCAATACAACATCTATCAAGCTATAAAAGGTTCTGGAATTACAGTTGTAAAACAATTCCAAAGAGAAAATTAAGGGCCTGATTTACATAAAAGCGAAAGAAAATAAAAACAAGCATGATAAATACATGTAACAAAAAACAACAACTATTATTTCTTCACTCCAGTTGTTCACACGATATTTATGCATATATATATGTAAGTTTGGTAAATCATTACTTATCAAATTTATGTTATCATTTTTGCTTGATATATTGGTAAGCCAATATTTTATGGTTATTTTATCTTTTTTAATTACAGCAACTGTACTCCAAGAGTCTGATGGCTGATAATGAATTACAGGATTTTATCATTCAAGCAACATTTTAGAAGGATAAGTGCAAATGTATGAAGGAAGCCGTGGGTACAAATAGCAATTACAACAGATACATGCAGGAGAGAACTCTTAAACAAAAACATGATATGGGAGTGATGTATTCAAGAAATCTAAAACAAATGGAATTAAATGTTGTGTATATTTCTTCAACCACAAGTACTTTCAGAATATAATACAATTCAAATTCAAAATTATTGTGTCAAAATGACAATTATAGTCTAAAAATGAATAACGCATGTTTTAAACTGAATTTTATGTAAATATTTGAAATAACAATAACTTTTATATTATTGTGTAGCCAAACTTTGAAATTTTCTGATGGTATATGTTTTTTGTTTGTCAAAATTTGTTTTGAAATAACAAAAAAAAAACGGTTGTAAATAACTGTATGGCATATCAAATATATTTACTTAGAACCTTTCTATTTCAATTTATTAATATAATGCGAAATGAGGTATAAATCAATCAGACAGCTACAATGTACATGTACACAACAACAAAGACATATGAAAGGCATTAAAGTGCTAACATACAGTCCTCAACAATAAACAGTTGTCTAAACAATGTCATGATCTACTTAATTAACCAGAGTCTATACCAATCAAAGAGCTGCTATTAACACAATTTTTTTTAGATATGGTTTTTATTAGGATGAGACTTAAGACAACCACTGAAACCCTGGCTTAAAACAGGCACACGAATATGTGGCAGGGTAAACTACTTTTTTTCTTCAAAATTTTAAAAGAAGGATTGGCATCTTTTGCAAGTAAGACAATTTCAACAATGGGATTGGATTGTCTCATGACTGATACCCACAAATTGACTTATATATACATATTAAAAATGAAATATTCCTCAGTGCATACATATTCTATAATTGAATCACCAATCCTTATATCACTTTTTAAAAAAATATTGCGACTTGAACATAACCAACAAAATTCTAGGAGTGAACTTAAGGTGACCTGGATATTTGCTTGCCTTCTTTGTTTTATTACATCTTATCTCTTGCATTGGAGATATTGTGAGTTTGGATTTTTATTGTTCAGGATCAAGAAAGTAAAATACAATTGAAGTATGAACACATAGTCAAGACCAAGAAGAATATTTATTTATATCAAAATAGAATGTGCACTAGATTAGCATTGACTTATCTAAAATATGCTCAAATACTGTGAATTTGTGTGATTGATGCTCAATTAACCTTCATTTCATTTTAGAAAAAAAATAATACGAATGCTCGATTCACGTTAGCTTCACATGAAAAATTTAACATGAATTTCATGTTGGCTGAGCTCAATTCACATTAATTGAACGTGAGTTTCATGTATAAGCTTGTTTAAGGTGAATCTCACATGAAATTTACCTGAACAAAATTTGTCTGTGTATATATATGGAAAACCCATGTATAACCCATTTAATTCACATAAGAAATTAGATACATGTCAACGATCATGGTAATTGGACAAATAGGAGGACATTTTGAAAAATATTTAGTATAGGCACCATGCCTTTTACATACAGTAATCACACATGTATCACAGGTGTATTTCCTTACGTATGTGAAACACATGAGAATATGTGTGAAGCATGCGTATCACATGCGTTTTTCACACATGTGTCACATGCGTGGCATGAAACGTCTCTTTCACATGCGTGTGACACACATTTTTTTTTTATTAAAATTATTTAAATTAAATTTTATGTTCTGAAACATGACAGGTTCAGATACAATAACCAAACTAATTAATATTCTGTTAATTCAGAAATTTTTGGGCGCATTCAATACTACGATTTTTTGTATTGAGAATGAACACACGATATAAGTAAAAGCTACATACAAATACTTGTATAAGATATCAGAATTCGAGTGTACAAACCTTGCAAAAATTTCTGAATACAAAGTATATTGTTTACTATTTAATTTGTATTTTCCCAATCATGTCGCGCATGAGAAGTGAAAAATAGCTGCTATTGCAGCTAATGATTTCGAAAGCGGGAAAAATAAGATAAGAAAGAAGTAGCTTTTTCTTTGTAAAAAAACATATATATTTGGAATGAGTGTCAATTAAACTATCAAATCATACAGGAAATGACAATTTTTAAAAAGGAAGTAACAGATAATATTTCTTCTTAAAAATAAAAGTCCATAGTTACCATATATGACTAAAATCAGCATACAAAAAGCTATAATTTGTCACTATAAATAATATTTTTAACAATATTAAATATTTTGGTATCAAAATAAATCGTTTTGGTTGGAAAGACCTTCAATTGTTATCTTCGTTAGGAAATCGGCTGTCAGGTTTTCTTTCTGGCTTTGTTATTTGTCAGTGTAAGTTGATCTATATTCAAATTAGCTGTTTAAAACTTACATATTAAATAGTTTGATCGTAACGTCCCATTACCACTAACATTATTTATGTTGGAACATTGTATATATGTTTATCATGAAGATCTTTCGTGAGAAGTGAAACCATAGGGAATAATGTAAAAAAAATTAAACAATGTGAACAATTTTTAATACAGTGCTATATATATGTATATATATATATGTATCTCCTTTTTTCATATTCTTTTCGTATATATATATATCAATAACACATACCAGAAAAGAGTATGCAGTGATTGGTGTAAAGTCATATGAATCGAGTGTCTTGAAATTTCGAAGTAACTGAAATTATTGAACCAATGCATGTATATATATATTCTACACGAAGTCCTGCATACAGGTTTTTTTTATATTCATTATACATCTATAACTTATTATCGTTAAATAATATGTTATTCACTTGACAAGGATCGTAAGCTTATTAACTGTCAATTTTTTGACGAGGTTTACTGGATCGTGACATAAATAAACCATCAACAACAGAACACGTGGACAGTGAGATAGATAAGTGAAATAAAAGAGCCACAACACTTTTTGTATTATATTTTCAATGTGTTCCTATAAGTTATTAAACTGTTCTTTAACAGTTGTGAAATGTTTTTTTGTACTAAATTTGTTCTTGAAGAATCTGTTAAAACGTTATTTCTATAAGAGCACGTGTGTTTACATTCTTCAACATGGTTTTTTCCTCGCACTTGTGCTGTGCGGTAGTAGACTTTATAACGAGATGTGTCGTAGTTAAGGACGCCGCATACGTCAAATATCAGCTAATAAGGGTCTGGGAAGTCAATAATGCAATATCGGTGCATTTATGAAGATGTTTATGATATAATGGATTTTCTATTAAAACAAAAGTTCACTTTCGCTTCTTTAGGGAAAAATCGATACAGATACAATGTAAAAAAAAAACATGTTCATCTTCACAAATTTGAAGTTTTATATAACATAACTACTCGAAATATTAGGGAAAAAGCACTAAGATAAATCAAATTCTTATGAAACACTACTATTTTATATTTTCAGAGATTTGAGCAGCAATAGCATAACTATAATACAAAAAGGAGCGTTTGAAGACATACCAAGGCTCCAAACTCTGTAAGTATGATATTTTAGTAATAGATACACAGTTTTATATGTCAGGGTACTTTGCTATCCAACAATAGTATGTTTAGTTATGATATTATATTTGTAATTCTGATTGGATACTGTTAAATGTGTGGTCGTGTGTAGTTGTAATTCTAAATTTTAATATTATACTCGTATTTAAAAGTAAAGATAATTAATCACCCAGTTCATTTATAAGATTGTAGTTTGGGACACCTTAACGTATGCGATTTATTTGTTTTATAGTTTGATTTAGAAGAAATACCAACATAGCAAATAAACTCATCATAAATACCAGGATTAACATTTTATATTTTCACCAGATGTGCATTTCCTCTACAAAAGACTCATCAGTGACTCTCGAAAAAAATTTAAAGACCAAATAAAGTACGACGTTGAGCATTCGGGACCAAACATTTCAAATTTTGCAAAATACAGCTAAGGTAATCTATTCCTGTGGTAGAAAACAATCAAAGTTTTGTTAACAGTTAATTTATAATTATAAACATATCAATGATAACTCAATTCAACACAGAAATTATCACTACTAGGCTGATGATACCCTCGGGGAAATAAAACTCCACAAAAAATGTAGTCGATCCAATGGTTGTAAATAAACTCATCATAGATAACAGGATTGAAATGTTTTAATAACGACATACGCGCGTTTCGACTTCAAAATAATCACCAGTGACGCTCGAATGTTTTTTTTACAAAGGCCAAATAAAGTACGAAGTTGAGTATTGATGCCAAAAAATTCCAAAAAGTTTGTCAAATACAGCTAAAGTAATTTATTCATGAGGTAGAAAAGCCTTTGTATTTCAAAAGTTCAAAGTTTAATGTATAAACAGCTTACAAGATAATAGTGAGTCTGCGACGTTAAGCCCGTGTCTAGTTTAAATAAGCTCGGACTAGTTAACGTACACTGCCGATAGTCCGACCGGTCTAGTGCATATCTGTGTGCACTTTTTTAATCGTTACCGTAAGTTAACGCAGAATGTCACTCAACGCCATCGATATTAATAAACTGATACTCTCTTCTTTGCAAAAATTCCGTAAACCAGTTTTGACGGTCTCCCTAATAACAGATTGTCCAAAATAAAAAAAAAAAGCGCGAAAACGGTCGGTACCACGGTGTTTTGAAAATGTCGAATTTTGCTAATTATTGATTGATTTATGTTGCATAGACGGAATAAAATATAATCATAACAGAAAATTAAAAAAAACATTGGACATTTTTGCGTCGGAAGATATTATTTCGTAACTGCCCGCTTGACATTTTGTGTATTTTAGACGATTGGTTATTAGGACGACTTCAGTGACTGGTTACCGTTAATTTTATGAAGAAGTGGAACCAGTTTTGTTTCCATTTCGAAAGTGTACACATAATTTTGGTCACAAACATCGTTTAATATACACGGCTTCACTGTCGGAAAGTGCGAGACCATGAAAGGCACCAAAAAGGCCGTCTCGCAAGTCCGACCAAGTTACGGAGGCTAAAAAAAAACACGAGGATAAACGGGTCTGAGAATTAAAAACTCATTAGACGGACGGTCGTGCCGGCCCTGACCCTGGCTCCAGTACGAGAATCTATGATCATCTAGTTATGTTTTGTAGCTATTGTAAGGAGCAGGGAAACATTTATATCTGTATCTGTATTTGAACAGGAGTTGTTCAGCAAACTGAAAAATAATATGAAAAATTATGAAGAATAAAATTTTAACTGATTGATTTTCTTCTTTTCTTGGTCTGCATCAGAAAGGATGATCTCTTTAACTTCCAAAGTCAAATTTGAATGAGAAATTAATTTAAACAAAATGTGATGGCAAGGGGTTTATATCTACATGCATATATTTATTTTACATGTATGTCTTCAATTCAAAGAAAAGAGTCTTCTTGTCAACAGTTTTGAGAAGATTTTTTTAAAGGAAAATAGATCTTTTTATATTACATGGAGAAAAAACTCTATATTTTTAAAAAAGTTATATATACTTCCAGATACAAAAATGTAACCTCAGAATGCAGGATTTTACATCTAATATTCCAACATTTTCTTGGGGGCATGTCACCCCCCCCCCCCCCCCCCCCCCAGCTGGTTAGGATCACTTCGTGATCCTCACCGGTGACACAGATTTTATTCGGTCCAGTACATATAAATTCGGGCTAGTAATTTTTTTTAACTTCAAATAGTTTTGGGCACAGACTTAAATACAATTGATGATCTTATTACTAAAACAATTATATATAAAATAAATTGTAATTGTTATTTTATACATCAAACATCATAATTACAAACCTGATTTGGAATTATATCAAACTTTTAGAAATTTCCTTGTGACGTCAATTTGTAGCGTTATTCAGTCGGTGACATTGCGTGGGTATTTTGTGCTGATCTATGTGCTTTTCTTTTTTGTTTTTTTTTTTGTTTTCTTTGTTCTTTTTTTTTTCTTCTTTTGGTTAGTCACTACTTCGGTGTTGACATAAACATCAATTACATGGTCATTTTTTTAAAATTTACTGTTTGCAAAAGTAAAAACTATTTTACATACTAAGGATTTTCTTATCAAAGGCATATATAACCTTAGCCGTATTTATCACAACGTTTTAGAATTTTGTGTCATCAATGCTCTTCAACTTTGTACTTGTTTTGCTTTCCTTCCTTTTTTGTCTGAGCATCACTGGTGGGTTTTATGGAGACGAAACCCACGTATGGGGTATTAAATGATAAGCCTGTTAACTTTGATAAATATTAACTAATCGAAATGTCCTATTGTATTGTTTATTTGTGTATTTATCTATCCTGAATGTTCTTGCATTTATTTCTACGGTAGTCCTGTCATGTTATGTTGTCATTTTAGTGTTAAATTTAACACTGTTATAACAGCGTGAGGTTTGATTTGCCGCAAAAACAGGTTCAACCCATCATTTTTTTTTTAAATGTCCTGTACAAAGTCAGGAAAATGGCTGTTGTTATCTTATTGTTCGTTTCTGTGTGTGTTGCATTGTCTTTTTGTTTTTTTGTTGCACTTCAGTGTTTCTGTTGTTTCGTTGTTTTCCTCTTATACATGATTTGTTTACATCAGTTTTATTGTGTAACCCGGATTTATTTTCCTCTCAATCTATTTATTACTTTCGAACAGCGGTAAATACTGTTGCCTTAACTGATAAGCTTTTGTCCGAAGGCAAACAAAAAAATATAACAGCTAGGGTAATTTAGGAGTAGAATATGTTGACTGCTACGTATCCTACGAATAAACATCGACCCCAAAAAATACACTGTAGATGGCATTATGGAAACACACTTTCATGTGAATGAAGAAATTCAAAAACAATATTTGTAAACAAAATATTTAAGGGAAAAAACATGTTTCTTTTATTTAATCTAGTCTAAAGTCTTATTTTGGAAGCTTTTTTTTAAATTTAAGGAATATATTTTGGACTTTCAATTACTTTGGAATAGATAAAGCCCGTTTGTGTGTGTAAACCTCATTAGATTAACTGCTTGATAAACGAATTAGGTATTGACAAATCACTTGGACACTCAACATATACCCTTACGACACTTATCAAAGAGGAAATACTGGATAATCATAGGTCTGCTATATGTTCGTTTGGAATTTCAACCATAGACGAACTGGATCTTCCATCACTGCATTGGATACCTTAACTACATAAGCGTCCTTACATACAACGGTATATTGCTCGGTCTTCAAAGTGCTCAATAAAACCTCTTTCTAAAGTATTAACATCTATTTTATCAACAATTAAAGCCGGGATTCAAAGTTATTATGAAACTGCCTATTCTAGAGGTGGTGTGAATCAGATGTGGATACTAACAAAATCCAAAGGACATTTAGAGTATATACAATCTAAGTCTCTTTCATCTTTTTTCATAGTATTGAAACATTTAAAATTTGTACACTTTACACAAGTATTCCACATTCCAAACTAAAAGACAAATTGATAGAGTTGGTATTGCTTTATTTCATAAAAAAGAATGGCCAACGTAGATGCAGGTATCTTGTCTTAGGGAGGGATCAATCCTACTTTGTAAATGATCACTTTGATTCAAACAAAAAATTCTCTGAAACTGACGTTCGGAGGACGTGTTTTCCAACAGACTGTCGACATTCCAATGGGAACAAATTGTGCCCCTTTACTTGCCGACTTGTTTCTTCATTATTATGAGGCTGACTTCATGCAGGAACTTCTTAGGAAGAAAGATAAGAAGTAAACGATATCCTTTAACTCTACTTTCCGCTATATAGATGATGTTCTTTCACTAAATAATTCAAAATTTGGTGACGATGTGGAACGCATCTATCCCATCAAACTAGAGATAAAGGATACTACAGATACAGTTAAGTCGGTCTCATATCTTGACTTACATCTATAAATTGACAATGAGGGTCGGTTGAAAACAAAACTTTGCGACACAAGAGATGATTTCAGCTTTCTAATTGTGAACTTTTCATTTCTAAGTAGCAACATTCCAGCAGCACCTGCATACGGGATATATATCTCCCAATTGATATGATATTCCCGTGCTTGCATGTCTATTATCTATTTGTGTAAAGAGTAGAAAAGTCAAATGTTTTAATACTATCACAAGATGAAAGACAGTTAGATTGTATGTACTCTAGATTTTTGGAATTTTTTAAGTATCCACATCTGATTCACGCCACCTCTAGAATAGGCAGTTTCACAATAACTTTGAAGCCCGTCTTTGATTGCTGATAAAATAGATGTTAATATTTGAGAAAAAGATTTCGTGGAGCACTTAGAAGACCCAGCAATATACCGTTGTTTGTAAGGACACTTATGTAGTTTAGGTATCCAATACAGTGATGGAAGATCCAGTTCTTCATTTTTGGTTGAAATTCCAAATCGTCTTTGTGTTGTTTTTAGTTTTAAATATATGAAGGTATATGCTTTCAATGAACCGCAATTTGAACTGGATTACTTCTTCATGTATCTTACCTCTAAATGCATTTGAAAGAAAGAGAGGTTACTTATCGCCGGTATAATTCAGTATGCCAGACGTATGCTTCTACTTAAGATTCATTACTGCCATTAGAATCATAACAGTTGGAAGTGCGTTATCCATATCTTACATTGTCTGTATTTAAAAAGAAAAGTTCGTGTATGCAATCGGATTTTGTTGTCATTTCAGTCTGATTACTTTACAAATTTTATTAAATAATTGCAAATGTTTGATATTATCGTACAAAATAGACAAAAATGATTCATTGTATAGATAGCACAACATATCGTTCATGCTTGCCTGACTTTCATTCAAGAGAGAGAGAGAGTTGATCGAGATTTGATCTAAAAGATATCCGATAGAATATCTTGTTTATCTTAAAATGACTGAACGGTCTGAATTACACGCAGTCCAATGCAATCTAAACTGCGTCTTATAATTTGAAATTCCTCTTTGAGGTTTATTTTGTGTGACTCTGTGATATTGTAATAAAAAACAATTCCAAATTTATAATTTAGATTGCGTTATAAAAACAACCATAGGAATACTTACTTAATATATTTTTCTCTGTAAATGTCTAAGTTTTAAGTTATTTGTAAATGGAAAGTGTTTAAATCCACACAACTTTCAACAAAATCCTATCATACCGTAGCATTAATTGTCTTTTTATTTCAGATATTTAGGGAACAATCAAATTACTACAATAGAAACGGGAGCATTTGAAAACCTGACAGCGCTCAAAGTTCTGTACGTATAAAGTTTTATTATTAATTATTCGACAGCAAAATGAAAAAAAAACGCCAATAAGTATTAATGAACAGAGATTGTTAACTTAGATTATGAATTCACATCGACCAAATATGTACACTGGAGTTTAAAGTATAAAAACTCAATATGATAATACAATTCAAATACTTTGTATAATGGTTGTTTAAAATTAATCAAGAGAATTATCCTTGATCAAATTTTGTTGAATCCAAAAAAGAAAGTATAAATGCATATTGCATCAGATAGATGGACATTCAGGAGAAAAAAAACTTTAAAAAAACATACTTTGCCCTTATCACCTATCAATACAATGTACCTATTTCCGAGCTTGTATTTCCTATCATGATTCCCTTGGCAGAGGGTTGCTGGTAACAAGAAAGCTATTAAACCAGAAATTTAGCATACAGTCAAATAACTACATTACAACAAGGCACCTTTAAAGACTTGACAGCGCTCAAAAATTTGTATGTATAAAGTTAAACATACTTTTTATTCAGAACCATAAACAAGACTTTCTAGGTATATGGACCACTAAAAGAAAAACTTGATTTGTATAATTCTGTATTTGATTTAGGGACAATAAAATTATCCGATGATGAAAGTCGAGTATTGTACGATTGTTTACTACTTGTAGGCACAATAAGATTGGATAAATATTTTGGTGCTAGTTGGTGTTTTGATTTATACATTAATAATGATTTGTGGTAAAATATTCTCTTAGTAACAGGAATAATTCCAGATTCCTTAAATAGTTCAATAGATGGTTTACGAATATCGTGTTCGTTTAAAATAATTCTAGCTGCCCTTGTTTGCAATTTTAGTAAATTGTCAACTAAAAACTTGTTACAGTTTCCCCATACTGAACAACAGTAATCTAAATGTGGAAGAATATAGTTACGCATTGTAAAATAGAATTCGTGCATTGTGATTCAAGTATTTCTTGATTCTTTTTAATAAAGTTAAAGAAGAATTAACTGTTTTGATTATATGATTAATTTGATACCAAGAAAGAGTTTTGTCCACAAAAATACCCAGGACTTTTTCACAGTGACTTTCATTATGGACTGAAATGTGTAAGGTTGGTTACTTGTCATAATAGAGATGACCAGGATATTGACGAACGAACGAACGAAAGCGTAACTTGACGAATCGTACGAAGCGGGAACATATTAATGAATTAATCCAACATAAAATCGCCGAAGTGAATGAAATTGTTTACAGAAATATTACCTGTTTATTAGCCTACTCCAAGCATTAATAATGTAATGTTTGCTACAATAGAAAAGGTGCACTCGATATTCAAGACTCTGTTTTAAAATTTGAGGTCCAAAAAGTGTTTTTGAGGGTATAAAAGGGTGAAAGCATAGATATCAAAATTTACCATATTGATATAATTCATTTTAATTTTAAATCTTGTTTTCTTTTCCGAAATTTATCTATCTTCGTTTGCTTTTACCCATAGACAAGCCAGATTATACTAATTACAAGGAACCCTGACCAAATTAAAGAAATAAGTTCCTGATTTTTTTGTTTTAATATTTTGCATGTCGTAAAAAGGGGATGCTACAAAAATAGATATTGAAGTTTATTACTAGTGTATTGATACTTTTGATAATCAAATTGTAGTTGCATCTCTTATGGTTATTACATTTTCCGCTCATTTAATTAGTTTATTCATTATAATTGCAAATTTATACGAATATAAATGAGTTTACAGACTGCTATTATCCAATATACATCATAGGAGGTGCATACTGGTAAGGGTCCAATCTTTGAGTACTAATGAATAGAACCCCAGAAAAATTGGACCAGATCATCCAACCCACGCATTTTAAGTTATTTTTAGGACAAAGCTCATTTTTGTTTATTATAGTTAACATGTAATTTCCGTAAACTTAGTTATTTTGTACCTATTTGTTTTACACTAAATCAATGAATATATTACCTAACGAAATCCTTCCACATTTTAAACGTCAAATGATTACCTATGGACTTGAAAGGCTTATTATTGGGAAGAACCGAAATACATTGTTTTCTCGCCGAAACTCCAAAGTGAAGACCAGTTACTATTGGAAAATTGATGGACTGCAATTAAATTCCTTCATGTCGGTGTGTAAACGAGGAACTTCCGACCCATCTACTTTCACGTGTATCTGAAATCAATTGGAGGAGTTGCGAAGGTTTATATTGGAAATAGTAAAAAGCGTAACATACGAAGTAGTGATAGGTAATTAGTAAAAACATGGAACATCTGATATTTGAATCAATAAGAATTACCAAAAAAACATTAATGAAAAGAACAAAAAGGGGGGGATTCTACCTCACAAACGTTATTGGTCACTTTGATATATATGTAGGACTCTAAAGTGCGATGGGGACGCTAAAGTACGATGGTCACGCTAAAGTGCGATGGTATACGCTAAAGTGCGATTCCTCCATACGCTAAAGTCCGATGGTCTGCAAAAATATAGACGTAAGAAACGTAGTTAAATTATGACGTTAACAGTCGTTTATACAAACTAACAATGTACACGTCGGAAGACAAATTACAAATATTTGATTAAGAATTTTCAACCAAATGTCAATAACTTGATTAATTTCAACCTAACCGTGCTTTGTCGGCTAAAGCAAAGGTTTTTTATTTCGGTAGCTGGAAGATAAACTTGTAACAGTATCCTTTAGTCGACCGTTTTACTAGACGTCCTATAGATACAAGTAGTATTCGCATAGATATCATGTATCCTGCTTTTATTGGAAGAGAACGGATACATTTAAATCATTTTTTATGTAGCAGTTTATTTTGCAAATAAACATTCGTTAAAATGTTGTCGCTTTTATTGGAAAGTAACGTCTCCAAAATAAAGGTAAATGTTTTTCATGCGTAAATTATAAACTCACGGCTAACACATTACTAGCTAGTACATTGCAGGAAAATATAACATGGATGAAATTTGAAAACGACAGGACATGAGTGAGGAGGTAAAAAAGGCGGATGACAATTTATGTAATAAAAAGTCAGGACAAACTTATATGAAATGGCAGAACCGAATAGAGTGAAAAATAAAAAAGGACAAAGATTACACTTAAAAAAAATGCAGGACAACATTTAACAAACTAACCCCCCCCCCCCCCCTTTTTCTTCCTTTAAAAAAAAATACATTTTTGAACAGGTTAAAAAAAAGATATATTTTTATATATAAACTGATCGATAACATTAAATATACAACTTTAATACCCAATTAAAAAGACAGATAAAGAAACGATCCCACAACATCACATTTACATATTGTTTCAGAGCATCTAAATTATGCATTCATATCTGTATGAGTATAGTAAAAGTTGTCGGTGCGCTCGAATACTCCTGTGCGTGATGTACATTTCATCATGCGTTCAACAATAATAAACAACTATATGATATCGTAACATACGTAACACTTTTATACGTCTTTTATCGATAAATCATGAAGACCATTTAAAATTGGTATATTTAATGCACTTCTCTCTATTATCGTAATTGCATCCGAATACAATTAAAACATATTAACAATTACATAGCAACACCTTTTGGTTTTAAGTACATTTGTAAACATACAATTACCGATCCTAATACGTTCGTTCGTCGAGATAGGTTCGTTCGTCAATATCCTGGTCATCTCTAATGTAACCTTTATGTCACTTGAAATAAACCACTCATACTGTATTAAAGTATTGTTTAAACGGACGATATACTTTAATTTTGAATTCATGTTAGACATTGGTTTGTATCGCTCATTAGAGGTTTCCCGATTTGCTACGTATCAGGTACGGTTGGTACGTAACGCAACCGTTAGTGCTGTTTTGGAGGTATCATTTTAAGTATGACAATATTTATTCATCATAATAAAACCAAAAGAATTGAAATGCGTATGACCAAAAAATTAGCTTAACGATTTATTTGATAATGATTTCAAAGTTTCAAGAACTCTTTGTTTGTGATTATTTATGGGATGACTTAGTTATACACAAGTGCATGAATCAAACAGACCTTTTAACGAAATGGCATGGGTTAACACGGTCTTTATAGATTCTAAATATAGATTTTCGTTTCTCTTTGTTATTGGTATTGTCAGAAAAATAAAGATTGTTTTCTTACAGAATGAGACTTTGAAATGATTAAAATAATACCTATAGACTACTTCTAAAACACATGATACATGTGTTGGTTATATTTGTTAACGTGTAAAATTTGCGTAGTTTTCATAATTATTATAATTAGTTCAATGAAAAAAAATAATTTCTTGAATCATTGAATGTAATTGTACGGAAGTATCTTAGCGCCACACAACTTTTTTTTAATATTTCTTCCTATGTTTGCATTAGATCACACAAACCTTCGCTAAATAACGCAAAACTTTTGCGTACATTTACGTTATCACGCAAACATTTGTTTTATCTTATTTCTTATTTAAGATTCAAAGGAAACAGCAGATAATAATGGAGGCGGCTGTATATATTAAAATTCATCACCTTTGTAGTCATCGCAAACTATAATGCTTGAACATTTAGAACATACCATCGACTAACAATCAGCAGAATAATAGATATAAGAAGATGTGGTATGAATGCCGTTAAGAAAACTCTCCATCTAAGTCACATTGGCTCGCACCGAACAGCAAACTATAAAGGCCCCAAAATATGATATCAATGATACTACTAGAATATATATTACAAAGAAAATTGTGTAAATTGAAGTTATACCGAAGAAAATTAAAAAAACAACCCTGCTAATAAAGCTGTAACCGAATGTAAGTATACTTCTAAAGGAAACTCTCGTTTGAGGACTGTATACAGTTGGTTAGAATCAAACAAGCTACCCTTTGGCAATAAATGTATGGAATGAAGCTGTTTTATTAATAAAATTATGTTGTCGCCATTCAAATTGCCACCCGTCGCCGAGCATCTTAAAAATACTTCAGTATATTGAAATTAAAATGCAATGATTTTCTATAAGAATCTTTATCATATTCTGAGATAAAAAGAAAACTTGAAGTTTCAAAATTGTATGACATTATTTTTTATCTTTCAATTTGGCCTTGTATATATAAAAAGAGGATGTGGTATGATTGCCAATGAGACAACTCTCCACAAAAGACCAAAATGACACAGAATTTAACAGCTATATGTCAACGTACGGCCTTCAACAATGAGCAAAGCCCATACCGCATAGTCAGCTATAAAAGGCCCCGAAACGACAATGTAAAACAATTCAGACGAGAATGCTAACGGCCTAATTTATATAAAAAAATTAATGCCTTCGTGGGTTCTAAATTAGATTCTTCCTTATCGTAGCTCATCTACTTATATCATCTTCTTATCTTATACCTTCAGACTTGCTCAGTCGTACAAGTGTTCCTTTACAATAAAGAAAATTTGTGAATTTTTATTTATCTTTAATGTTTTCACATCATTATTCTACTTGTAAGAATTTTGTATCTTTATTATTTTTTTTTTATTTATTTCTTATCTTTATTCAAAAATAAGAAGTGGAGATTTTTATCTTCTCATTTATCTCTAATGTCTATAACACCCGGTATTTCCAGGCGGTCACCCATCCAAGTACTAACTGGGCTCGACGTTCCGGGGATCAAACCCGGGGCCTTTCACAAGAAGAGTTGTTTTTTCTTTTACTTTTAACATTTTATATTTTCAATGAGGTCAATTTTGTATTTCAAATTAGCTCTTTTTTAATATATTTTTCTAAAAGCCTACCCCCGAAAAATGCTAACTTTTTTTTATTTTAAACTTGTATACCAGTTTAACAGGCAAACATAAGATAAAGTATGAATGTGCTTTCAGTTAAGCTTCTTTTTGCTGATGCAATTTCAGAGGAAATAAATCTGAGTTTAGAACTGTTCGTTGCAACGGTTACTAGCAACGGTTTGTTGAAAGCATAATTGTGGCGAAATCAGTCTAACACGGAATCCTTTTATATCTTTAATCCAATAACTAACAGTTATTTACAGTATATACAGTTTATAAATACCACATTGGAATAATCCATCTTTTTCTTTTTAATTCAACTGATAATACTTCTATACTTCTGTTACTACTATTTTTACAATGAAAATTATCCATAAAAACCCTTAACTTATATACTAAAATCATAAGAACATTCTAAATCTAGAACAAACTATAATTAACTAGAGAAATGAGAAATAATCTATTTTTAGTAACAGGGTAAATTCCGGAATTTGCCAACACTTTCTTGAACATAAATCTACACAAATACTTTCACTATCCATCTAGAATATTCTAGTATGATTCATTTACTATAATTAAAATAACAATGTAATTTTATATACACAATGTCAAAATAAACATGATAAAAGTCCAATGTCTTTATAATTGCGTACTTTCGCAACACTCCAGAGGCCAAAGAAAGTCTATCATGATTCCAACTGTTCTTGTATCTTCTTCATTGCTGTTCGGGCTGCTTGTCTTTGTGTTCTCTCTCGTGTAGTACTAGTATTGTCATTTATCAACTCAGTATCCTTTTCCGTATCTGAGTTTTTTAAGCCCTCGTCTAACTCTTCACATTCTATAGGATAAAGCATATTCAGAGCTCTGTTTAATGTCTTTTTATTAGGTAGCATAACTTTTCCAGATCTTATTTGACCATCTCGACTGACTACTAATTGACATATACGGCCAATTTTCCAACTTCCTCGTGGAAGGTTTTCCTTAATTAACACTATGTCACCAACCTTAGCTGGAGTTTTGCTCTGAATTCTTCCACTCCTTAGTTTGTTGGCAGTTCTTTCACGTAGACTAAGGAGATACTCATCTCTCCATGTTTTCCAAAACATATTTAGATGTTTCTGTCCTTTCTTCCTTGTCAATAGCAATTTTTTAGCACTACTGATTTGCGGTAAATATTCTGGATCTGTAGAATCTTCTTCGTTATGATCTGGAAATCCTGTTTTAGCATTCAGAGTTAGAAAGTGTGCTGGTGTAAGAATAAAATTGGAATTTATGTCATCTCCAATATAAACAAGTGGTCTTGAATTCACCACTGCTTCAGATTCAGCTAAGAGAGTTCTAAATTGTTCATTTGTTAGACATAACTGTCCAATTGTTTTCCGTAAACATCGTTTCACAATACCAATTAATCTTTCATAAAATCCACCCATCCAAGGTGCCAACTCAACAAGGAATTGCCACTGAATTCCTTCATTTGCCATGTATGTTTGCACACCTGAATCGACTGTTACACCATTCAATGCTTCTTCTAAGGTTTTGCTAGCTAACTTGAACTGGGATCCATTATCTGAAATTATTTGTTTTGGGTTACCCCAGCGAGCAATGAACCTTCGAAAGCCTAGTAAGAATTCCTCTGCTGACATGTCTTGCATTAATTCCATATGTATGGCTCGAACCACTAGACATGTATATAAGCAAACCCATACTTTTTTGCTTCCAGTATCTGATTTCACAAAAATTGGTCCAAAATAGTCTACTCCTGTATATGTAAATGGGGCTGACTCGTTTACTCGTTTCTTTGGTAGTGGAGGCATAAATGGCATTTTATATGGTCCGCCTTCACACCGTTTGCAGATTGTACATTTTCTCAAAACTCTTTTTACTTCTGAACGTCCTTGTGGAATCCAGTACGTTTGACGCATCGCTGATAAAGTTTGTGAGACACCAACATGAAAGTTTTTTCTGTGCATGCTTTCAATTAACAGTTCAGTAACTTTGTTTTTCTTTGGAAGTAATATTGGTGTTTTTGCCCCTTCTGACAGTTGAGCAGCTCCTAATCTACCAACACACCTGATCACATTTTCCTTGTCTAAAATGAGTCCTAACTGACTTACTAAGTTGTGTCTTTTATTTTCTTTAATTGCTATCATCACTTCACCAAAACATTGTTTTTGAACAGATTTTATCCACAATAACTTTGCGGATAAATGAGGAAAATCTGCTACAATCAATGTCTAACAGATACCCAACACTAGATTTCGAATTTCCAACACTGTTTGTTTCTCCGTCAGGACCCTCTCCAGCAAGCAATTTTGCTTCATGTAATACTTTAGATACCTTGTATTCTGATTCAATCGAATTTTGATTGTCAACACTTATATTGTGAGGATCCCAACTAGGCCACTCAGTTCTGTGTTTTGTTAACCAAGAGGGACCATACCACCATTGGCTGTTTTCTTTTAACAGTGATACTGTTGTGCCTCTGCTTGCAATATCAGCTGGATTTTCCTTCGTATAGACGTACTGAAATTGAATGTCTTGTTGCTGCCTAATCTCCTTTATTCTATTATCAACAAATGTTGCTAGAGGTTTTTTCGATCCTATCCAGTGTAAAACACATTGAGAATCTGTCCACAAAATCGTCTCACAGATAGGAAGTTTTAATTGCTTCTTAACAAAGTCAATGCAACGGACACCAATGACAACTGCTAATAACTCAAGTCGGGGTAAAGTTATTTTCTTATTTGGTACCAAGCGTGTCTTGGAAAACAGTAAATCAATTTTACATAAGTTGTCTTCCCTGAGTTGATGTAGATAAACAGCAGAAGCATAGGCTTTGGTTGAAGCATCGCAAAAGCATAGTAATCTGAACGTAACTGTACCTGGTAGCCCAATAGCTCTAGGAATATGATATTCCTGAATTTCATCTAAATCAAAAGAGATTTCTTTCCATTGCTGAATATCTTCCTCTGTCAGTTGTTCATCCCATTCCATTTTCTTGTTCCACAACATTTGGAGGAAAAGCTTGGTTCTTAAAGTCACAGGTGTAAAAAATCCAAGTGGATCAAACACAGAAGCCACTCTCTGTAATACTTCTCGTTTGGTGACTGGAGACATGTTATCATTTCTTGCACTGTTCACTGTTAATGTATCATCTTTTATTGTCCAAGTTAATCCAAGAACCTTTAATTTTTCTCTATTCGCCTGATCTTCCTTGGGAATGCATTTTAAAAATTTCTGTGAATTTGATGCCCATTCTCTTAAGTTCATTGATGCATCACTGAATATTTGTTTTGCCTCTTTATATAATGTAACTGCATTCTCTGTCGAATCTACTCCAGTGATTACATTATCCACATAAATGTTTTCTCTAATATTTGCTGCTGTTGCATTTTTGAATGTATCAAGATGATATTCCAAAGTTGCTGCAAGTAGGAAAGGACTTGATATAACTCCAAATGGCACTCTGCAAAATCTGTAAACTTGTACATTGTTTTCTACAGTTGGATGATTAATGTTTCTTAGCCAAAAAAATCTAGTTGCATCTCTGTCATTTTTTTGTAGTTCAATTTGGAGAAATGCCTTTTCAATATCAGCAACTACTGCAATTTTGTTCATTCGAAAACGCAACAAGAGTTCACATAAATCTTGTAACATTACAGGTCCTCTGTGCAGGCAATCATTCAAACTTTTATTCTCTTGTTTTGATTTAGCAGACGCATCATAAACTATCCTAACTTTAGTTGTAGGTTTGGTTGGGTCAACTACTGCATGATGTGGTATGTAATGCTTGATTCCGGTATCCTTACTACATTGGTTTGACACCTTTTCTATGATGCCCTTTTTGCACTGGTCTTGAATAATCTCATCATACTTGTTTAATAGGTCAGGATTGTTCTTCATTTTCTGAAATAGTGACTTTAGTCTTCCGTATGCAAGTTCCCTATTTTCAGGAAGTTCCGGTAATTTTTCTTTCCATGGCCAGGCTACTTGATATCTTCCATTTTCCATTTTGAGTGAGGTCACAAAGTTACTCAAAGTATTTTCTCGTCTGATGTATATGGACAATCTTGTATTCCAATAGTTTCCAATTTCCAGAAATCTTCAATGGAAGGCTTGATTTGTAGACATGTGTCAATTGTAGAGTGGAGACAGCATTCTGTTATAGATAATAAGCCATTTACTGTCATGGTCATTTTGTTCTCTCTTTCTTCATCACTTAATTGTGACCTTCCTGTAAGGATCCATCCTAGCTTAGAGCCAAGTAGATAAAGCCCTTGTTGAATTTCTATTTTCTGTGGCAATACGATATCCAAATAATAATCATTTCCAATAAGAATCTCTATTGTTGAACTTTCTAAGCAACTGGGCAGTGTGTCAGCAAGTTGCAGATTGTTACATAAGTATTTCACATTTTCACATACATCCATTTGTAAAGGTCTTCTTAGTATTGATCCTGTTATCTTAGGAACAACATTAGCATCAATAAGCATACAAACTCCATCTTTTAGTCTGATCTTTAATGACACTTTTTGTGTTCTTAATGTTTTTGGCTTATCTGCACCAAATGTTACAAGAGTTATCTCCTCTGTAGCTTTCTTCTTCAAGTTTAATCTCTTGGCCAAATTTTCTGTTATATATGTTCGCTGAGATCCGGAGTCCATTAATAGTCTTACTACTTCTGTTTCATTAACTTTTGTATTTGACACAGTTGTTTGAGCTGTCTTCATCAAAACTATATCTCCGGAGGACAACAAGCTATTCTCTGGTACGTTCTCTTCACTTGAAGCTATTTCACACATTTCATCAGCTAGATGTGAAACTTCTTTCTGTTGAGAGGGAATTTTCTTTGGGCATAGACTTCTATGGTGACCCTTTTCCTGTTTGCAATGATAGCATGCTTTTTCAAATTTACAGTCTCTACTAACATGTCCTGGTTTCAAGCATGTATAACAACTACCCTTGATTTTCTGCTTCCTGTCTTCAATTGTACTGAACTTTCTGCACTCATCACTCCAATGGTGTCCATCACAATATCGGCAAACCATTGAATTTCCACTGCCTGAGTTTTTTCCAAATGGCTTTATTGTCATCAGAGCTTCTGCAGATAAGTGTTTTCTTGGTTGAAAATTACTGTTGTTCGACTGGATTTTAGACTGCTGTTTTTCTTCAGAACTGGGACCAGTATGTGTTTCCTTAGACTGACTTTCTGCAGCTTCCCTAGCAGTTATGTAAGTATTGAAAAACTGTCTTAACTTCCCTACTGTCCACCTTTCATTGTTACCTTTCTGTATTTCAAGTTGAATAAGGACTTCCTTTGGTAGCTTAGATGTTATCATCGAGATGAATACATCTTGGGTTACATCTTGATGCATTGCGTCCAAACTACGTAAGTGTCGTTCCAAGTCATCATAAAGTCTACGTAAATGTGTAGTTTGATTTGAAGCTGACTGAAGGTTTATTAAATCTGAATAGTGCTTGTTGACAACAGACTGAACATTTCCAAATCTTTCCTTTAGTATTGAAATTGCTACATCGTAATTTTCATGGGAGAGCGTTCAGCCAGATATAGCAGAATTAGCTGTTCCAAAAAGTTTGCTTTTTAAGTAATTTAATTTCTCTATTTTTGTCAAGCTTTGATTTGTGTGCACTGCTGCTTCAAATGAATCCCAAAATTCTGTCCATTTTAACTTATCTCCATTGTACGAAACTAGGTCTAATTTAGGAAGTTTAACTGCACTTACTGTTGAAGGTTGACTTTTCCTCTGTAATTCTTGGAGTTGTAACTGTTGAAACTGTAATATCTGTTCTTGCATTTGTGTCTGTAATTGTAATAAATGCTCCACCTTGTGGTCCGTGGCCGATTCTGTTTTCTTAGTATCTGTAATTTTATCCTGAATTTCTTCCTCGAATATTTTTAATTCGTCTAAGCGCTGTGTTACATCGTCAAGCAATTTAAAATATATTTCACTTGCCTTTGTAAATTTTACAACTTCACCTTCTTTATCTTCTTTTCCCTCTAATATGAGTGAAATTTCTTTCATACTATCTTCAAGTTTTGCTGCAAAATCCTTTAATCGTCTCTCTGCTGATAAAACTTGCCTTAATTGTGTTGTCACACTTTCATCTTGAATCCCTTGTGCTATTATATCTCCACTTTTATCTAATTCTTTAGCTAACAAATTATTGTACCTTGTACAGAGTCCTTTCAAATATGAGACTGCCATCCTTTCTGTGGTTACTTCTTTTCCGTGTTCTTTATAAATTTCTTTTTCTGTAACTCCCGGGTTCCGGCACCATACAATGTGGCGAAATCAGTCTAACACGGAATCCTTTTATATCTTTAATCCAATAACTAACAGTTATTTACAGTATATACAGTTTATAAATACCACATTGGAATAATCCGTCTTTTTCTTTTTAATTCAACTGATAATACTTCTATACTTCTGTTACTACTATTTTTACAATGAAAATTATCCATAAAAACCCTTAACTTATATACTAAAATCATAAGAACATTCTAAATCTAGAACAAACTATAATTAACTAGAGAAATGAGAAATAATCTATTTTTAGTAACAGGGTAAATTCCGGAATTTGCCAACACTTTCTTGAACATAAATATACACAAATACTTTCACTATCCATCTAGAATATTCTAGTATGATTCATTTACTATAATTAAAATAACAATGTAATTTTATATACACAATGTCAAAATAAACATGATAAAAGTCCAATGTCTTTATAATTGCGTACTTTCGCAACAATAATCGAGTACACCCATTATCGTTTGTTATAAAACGGTAACATATCTACATGAAAGTTATACCAAGTTGTATCTACAAATCAGCTAAATACGTTTAATAAGGATTCATGAAACATACATTGACATTAAGGGCATATACGAATTAATTTCAATGACGGCTCCCAGTTCGATTTGTACTACTGTTGGTACCGTAGCAAATCGAGAAACCTCTATTGAGTGATCCAAAATCAAGGAAGTCACCAAGCAACGACATTACGCAACATAGAAAATAAAGACTGAGCAACACGAACCCTCATATAACGTATACCGTATATAATAGTTATACGGGTAATCAAAATTCTACTTGAACAAATAAAAACTAGCGAAAGATGCCAGAGGGACAGTCAAACTCATAGATCGAAAATATTCTGAAAACGTCATGGTAAAAAAAGGCACCCAAAAAACAGACAAATAAAAGCAAACACGACACAACTTCGGAAAATAAAGACCAAAGGGGCAGTCAAACTTATAAATCGAAAACATTCTGACAACTTCATGGAAAAAAACACTAAAAAACAAGACCAAAGGGCAGAGAACAGCCGGAGTCCAACAATGGGTACCTAATACAGCGAGGAAATCCCTCGCTCGAAGGCGAGCTTCAGCATTCCCCTAAACAAAAAACGGTGTTCTAGTTCAGTGAAAACGGACCCCACACTAAACATGCTAAACTCAAACACATATAAATGAACAAAAATCAAATCCATACAAGACAAACATAGGCAAGATGCTTCTGAAAGGCGAACAAATGCGACGGGGTATTTCATGTTTAAGGACATCTCAACAATCCTGCTATACTTCTAGTAAATGCAGAAACACACAGCAATACGCAGAGTAAAACTCATTTTAAAATTTTGTTTTGTTGATCTGATTAGATAGGAAAATCACGATTTTTTGTGAATTGAACCTGTTGTTGAAGGCTTAGCGTGTTGTCATACGATCATAATTACTTTAACCCCTGACGTTGTTCAGCGAATATTTAATTTTCTAAAAGTAGTATATTAAGGTCGTACAACCGTATACAAAATTAAAGTGAATTTCGTTTTTATATTTTTCTTTACTAATACGTTTGTTTAAAGGTTTGATGACTCACACGGATCATATCGTGATTTCTGCGCTTTTAGTACAATATCACCGTAAAATTTTATAATTTGAATTTCCAAAGAGGAGCATGCCAAGGTCCCTTGTAAGGTGTTCGACACAAAGTGAAAGTATTAACTCCGATAAGATATTGCACTTTTTCTACACAGTTGTTTTTGTGTTTGCCCTTTTAGACACAATTAATGTTTCTAATTCTTTTTCTCAATTTTGGAGTTGACTTTGATATAAAAAGAAGAGTACAATATATCACATTGTTGCCCATAAAAATGGAGGCTTTGAGCTGCCCCGAACCCCTGCTGAATATCCGCCTGTGCGAGTCAGGATGAGTTACTTGGCGTCTCCTTTTCTTATTTTATTTTTTAAGACATATACACGCTTTATTCCTAAATATTTCCTCTATACACTTACCTTAGTCGTCCAGGAACATGGTAAGGGTCCATGTTTACAAAATGAACCATCTATCCAGGGGAAATAGAACGCAATAGAAATGTAGTCCTCTTTTACCTTGGATGTACAATTAGTGTAAAAATATATCTCTATAATGTTAGAAGCATCTAACTGTTCTATACCTTAATTTCAAAAAAGTAAGTAAATAATAAGATACCGACACAAAAGATGTGCATTTACTTCAATAAACATGATATGTTAATACTTTTTTATAATTTGTTTGCTATGCTTATTTCAATTGATAAAATTTATATTCTTATACAATAAAGGATCAAAATGTATTTTGACCCAAGCTTATACTATATTTACTGTCTAAATTTTCATTATTACCGACTCCAATTTGTCTTATCAATGATGTCAATGCCTTTCAATAGAAAAACAAATTTTAGATTATTTTTAAAATTTTGTTTCTAGATTATATAAATATCTAGAGGTGCTTTAGGCGTTTTGTTCAATAATATTGAATTCCTAATTTTCCATAGTGTCCATTTAGAATACATGATAATTTTGTTTCAAAAATTATCATATTTTAGTATTTACGTCTTTAAACCTAACAGTATATCCTTTTCAACAATAAAATCATTTATTCAATAAGTATTTTTTTAAATTAACTGTGATGTACTACAACTGACAAACTTTTCCAAATAGTTCCTCCACCTTAATTTGCAACTTTATTTAAAGCCATACGAATATATTTGAGTTTTAACTTTGATGGTTTGATAGTGTGGTTGTTTAAAGTTAATGATTTTAAGGTCATTTGATATGTTTAATTTCCTTTCATAATGCAAATTTTTGTTTCCGCAAGATTAAAATATTTACAGGAAATATTTAGGAATTGCCTGTTTAATTTTTGAAAATACAATTTCTCCGATCAATCTGCTTTCTTTACATTTCATTACAGCTAATATAGTCTGTAGTTTCCGTATTCCAAATGTCCTGGATAGTTGTTGATTGTCCTGGATAAATTTCTCGGACGACATCAGGAGTTGGTTGACCGTCATCGAATAACCGTTTCACAAATGATATCGGACATGTTCCTTACGTCGTAACTACAATCCCCTTACCTTTCATGAATGTGACCTACCGAATTAGACTATTTACCGGATTTGTTAACACATAATCAACACGACGGGTGCCACGTGAGGAGAAGGATCTGCTTACCTTTCCGGAGCACCTGAGACCACCCCTAGTGTTTGGTGGGGTTCGTGTTGCTTATCCTTTAGTTTTCTATGTTGTGTCATGTGTAGTTTTGTTTGTCTTTTTTATTTTAAGCCATTGCGTTGTCAGTTTATCTTCGATTTATGAGTTTGACTGTCCCTTTGGTATCTTTCGTCATTCTTTTGTGATATCGCTATAAAAAAGAAGAGTATAACCATGGTTTATTTTTTAAACGAATAAGAGAGTTTCCAAATATCCTCGTATTTGAAATATTACTGTTATGTGAAGGTGTATCACTATTAAGAATGAATCCTGATCACGTATTTATAATTGTCTGATAAACTCGTGGTACTAGTAGATGGTTCATATCTAAGCCATTTAAACTTAAACATTTTCATACCAAAAAGGCATCGTTCTATTTTTCATCAAATTTCCGAAGCCAATACTTACCGATTGCATTCCAGCTTTCCAATGGCTCCTGCATTAAACGATATACAAGTTTAATTTGTTTACTTTTTATAAACTTATTTGTACGTACCATACCCATTCCCCCTTTCATTTCATTCAAACAGAAAACTTTCTATCTATCTGATTTACTTGTCCGTCCTGTATAAAGTTCCAAATTATATTCTTTAGCTCTTTAGTATACTTATCCGGAATTCCTCGTTTTTCGATCTCGTGAGAACAGAGAGAAAGTATCATATTTTTACTATAAGTGTTTTACCTATAATTGTAAGCTTCCTACTTTTCCATACGTGTATACAATTTTTAACTTTATCTGTTGTTTTTCTCCAAATATCATCTTCATATATTGCATAACCATGACAGACTCCTAGTGTTTTAACATTGCCTGTGATCCAATTGATTTCATCAAATTAAAATCGTTTTCATTTAGAAGCCCCTAAAAGTAAGCCATTTGTTTTGTCATAGTTAATTCTAAAACCCGAAGCCTTTTTCGTATAAAGACAAAATTTTAAAAGTATTTTCAGATTTTTAATGTTTGTTAAAATACCTTGGTCTCATCACAAACATACATAATTTAGTCTCTAAAAAGTTCTTTCGTTCTCCTGGTAATTTAAATCCTTCTATTTTAGTGTTACCCCTAATAGCACATGCCATGGGATCAGCCTGTATGACGCTATTGGACACCCTTGCCTAGCGGAGCGAGTTATCGAAAAGTATCTTGATGCAAATCCATTGGTTTTAGTGCATGTAGTAGCATTGCATAATATTTTTTTATTCATGCTCTAAATTTGCCGACAAATCCAAATTTCTCCAATACAAAATCTATCAATTCCCATTCAACCCTATCGGACGCTTTTTGTAGATCCTTACATAATATAATCCCTTCTTCATCTTCGTTGTCAATATAATCTATAATGTCCTGAATAATTCGGTTAACGTCGCTTATATTTCTACCTTTAACATACCCTTTCTGATCGGTATAGATAATTTTAAGTAGTACTATTTTAAGTCTTTCTGATAAAATCTTTGCAATAATTTTGTAATCACAATTTCGTATAGTTAGTGGTCTCCATTTTTTTTATATTTTTCCTTTCTTCTCCTTTATGTATTAAGATTAAAACCCCTTATGTTGAGAGTTACTCAATATAGTTTCACTCAACATTTCGTGTAGTAAACTAAAGAAATCGTCTTTATTTATGTCCCAGTATAAAAACATTAAATTCTGATATTATATTAATTTCGCAAGGTGATTTGTTCTGTTTAAAGTAATTTAAGTACCTTTTCTGCTTCGCAACTCATTAAATTGCATGCCATACTAATATAAAATTCAACGCTACGCCTCTATGTTGAAAAAAAATATCATGTGATGGTAACTGTAAACCGAGTGTAACTGGTCTTTGACCGGTGCATTGACAAATATGTGTTTACGTGTAGAGATATCCTTGACTGTGAAATTTTTTTTGTGAGCATGTCTCAAACAGGTAAATCAAGAAAGTGCGTCCGTATCATGCAGTTTTATAGATGTCATCATTATTATATTTGAAAGATTATATTTTTATTCCGCCCGATTTTTTGTTTTTACTCGCACTTATTGTATGAAGGACATGATAATCCCTTATCGTCCATTGAAAGTGTCCATACTTTAAAGCGTCACAACCAAGCTTTCCATCGAATTTCGTCAAAGGCAAGAATTGATCAAAGTACGAAATTCAATCGTGACGTTAAAATGGCCTTTGCTCCTTAAAATCGGGAAAAAGCATATACAGCACATACTTGACTGATAATACAGCTGAATGGTAAATATTCTCTTGTGTAACTCTGAATGCCATAACGTAACAGTACGACGTGATATATATGTCAAATCAAGCGTCAAATATTCATATGTTAAGCTTATTCTATTGTGAATTTTGAATTCATAAGTGTTACAATATACAATTTTCAAGGACACGAGTCGGATGTTTTACTCATCTTCGCATCATACCTTAAAACGTTTTGTAAATAAAAAGACTTAAGTTAACAAAAAGTTACATGACCAAGTAAGTCTCATTAATTTCAGGATTATTTTTGTGTCACCTTTTCAGATTATGATAATCAGTTTTCTAATTTTTGGTGTTGTAAGGACTAATTGTTTGGACGCACCTGAATAAAAACGTTGTAGTTTTATAAGATCATATACTGATAATTAAAAATTGTTATATACCATGTATACTTTTTGCAAAGATTTGATGGGAAACCAATCGACATTTTTCAGGGATGACACGTTTCCATATAACACCAACTTAAGTTCTCTATAGGTACACATTTGGTATTGCACGATTAATAACCGTCAATTTTAAATTCAGTATCGTATTTTTATTGTCGACTTTACTTACGATAATCATATAGTACAGTTACAGATTCATATCAATTTCTAAAACCTATCATCCTTATAACTTTAACCGAAAGCGTATGTCATACATATGTTATTAATTCGCAAAACTATTCGTTACATGTTCTAACAAATAAATTGATATGGTGTCGTCAAATAATGTGTATGCTTAGCGTGATTTATATAAGAATACTATTTTTAAATCCAGCATCATATGTTAATAACAAGAAATCAAGCTGAATCGTAACATCTAGATGAATAAATCTTATTAAAAAGAAATAAAATATATCTCCATCAAAACTCATAATATATATCGCGGGTATAATTCAGTACGTAAGACGAGTGTTGCTTCGACTTCAGATTCATTAGTGCCACTAGAATCATAACAGTTTGAAGTTCGTTATCCGTACTAAACACTATCTGTATTTAACAAAAAAATATTTCGTGTATGCAATCGAATAATGTTGTCAAAATGACATTTCAGTCTGATAAAAAATGTTTAATATTATTGTACAAAATAGACATAAATGATTCATTGTAGATATAGCTTCATACAAAAAGAATGGCCATTGCAGATACAAGTATCTTGTCTTAGGGAGGGATAAATCCTACTTTGTAAAGGATCACTCTGATTTCAACAGACTGTCGGCATTCCAATGGGAACGAAATGTGCCCCTCTACTTGCCGACTTGTTTCTTTATTATTATGAGGCTGACTTCATGCAGGAACTTCTTAGGAAGAAAAAATAAGAAGTTAGCAATATCCTTTAGCTCTACTTTCCGCCATATAGATGATGTTCTTTCACTAAATAATTCAAAATTTGGTGACTATGTGGAACGCATCTATCCCATCGAACTAGAGATAACGGATATTTCAGATACAGTTAAGTCGGTCTCATATCTTGACTTACATCTAGAAATTGACAATGAGGGGCGGTTGAAAACAAAACTTTACGACAAAAGAGATGATTTCAGCTTTCCAATTGTGAACTTTCCATTTCTAAGTCGCAACATTCCAGCAGCACCTGCATACGGGATATATATCTCCCAATTTATACGATATTGTCGTGCTTGCATTTCCTATCATGATTTTCTTGATAGAGGGTTGCTGCTCACAAGGCAGCTATTAAACCAAGAGTTCCAAATGGTGAAGTTGAAATCATCCCTTCGTAAATTTTACGGACGCCATCACGAGTTGGTTGACCGTTATGGAACAACCGTTTCACAAATGATATCGGATATGTTCCTTACGTCTTAACTACAATCCCCTTCCCTTTCATAAATGTGACCTACCGATTTAGACTATTTACCGGATTTGTTCTCACATAAGCAACACGACGGGTGCCACATGTGGAGCACGATCTGCTTAACCTTCCGAGCACTTGAGATCACCCTTAGTTTTTGGTGGGGTTCGTGTTGTTTATTCTTTAGTTTTCTGTGTTGTGTCATGTGTACTATTGTTTGTCTTTTTGTCATTTTCATTTTCAGCCATGGTGTTGTCAGTTTGTTTTAGATTTATGAGTTTGAATGTCCCTTTGGTATCTTTCGTCCCTCTTTCATATATTCATGCTTTACCGACTTACATTCAAGAGAGAGACTTGATCGCGATTTGATCTAAAAGATATCTAAAGAAGTGTGAATGGTACGATAGAACAATTTGTCTTGTTTGTCTTGAAATGACTGAATGGTCTAAATTACACCCAGTCCATTGGTATCAAAACAGCGTCTTGGAATTTGAAACTCCTCCTTAAGGTCTACCGTGTGTGAATTTGTGGTCTTTTGTGATGAAAAAAAAACAATTCCAAATTTATAATGTAGATTGCGTTATAAAAACAAACATTGTAATACTATGGTTATATTTGTATCTGTTAATGTATAAAATGGACAGTTTTATTCCACGCAACTTTGAACAAGCTTTAGGATGTAACACGACGATAAATCCTATCATGCCGTAGCATTACTTGTTATATTTTTCAGGTTGTTAGGCAGCAATCAAATTACTACAATAGAAACGGGAACGTTTGTTAACCCAACAGCGCTCAATTATCTGTATGTATAAAGTTGCATGATTATTTATTCGACAGCAAAATGTACAAAAGACACCAAGAATCATTAATGAACATAGATTGCTAACGTAAATTATGAATTTACATCGACAAATGTGTACACTGAAGTATAAAAACTCATTATGATGATACAATGCAAATATTTTGTATAATGGTTGTTTAAAATTTGTCAAGAGAATTTTCCCTGATTAAATGTTGTTGACCCCAAAAAAGAAAGTATAAATGTATATTGCATCAGATAGATGGACATTCAGGAGAAAATAAAAACTTTCAAAACATAAATATTATGCTATTTTCACCTATGAATACCTATTCCCGGGCTTGTGTTTCATATCATGATTCCCTTGACAGAGGATTGCTGCTAACAAGAAATCTATTAAACCAAGCTAAGACAATAATAACCGCCACAAATGTTTCTTTAAAGTACCACGCCTTATATCAAAACCACCAATGTAAATATGATCATGCAAAATAAAGTTACATCAACGAAATCAAAGTTCGCGTTCAAGAATTCGCACCAAATAGTTATGAAACTGCATAAAATAAAAAAAAAAACAGACACAAAAACAAAATAAAACCATGTAGATTGAAAGACTTTAGATGTAATACCACCAAATCATGGTACGTCACATGCGGTTGTATACGAAAATAGGTCGAAAAAAAATATTCCCTTGAATTTGACAGTAGTAGGTAATTAATCCTACATTTGATTGCAGTAAAACATTTCTGTGTCATAAACATATGTCTTGGGTATTTCAAAACACCAGTATTTTTTTCTTGGGGATTTCTATAGAATATTTTGTAATCTTGAGGTTACATGGTGACTAAACTTTGTAGACAGATAAAATAGGGGAGACATTTGATTGGTTAACTTCCAGTGATGGTTATGTTCTTAAATGCAATGAAATGTTATGTGATTTTTTTTCTACAGTACTGGACAGGATAAAACTTTACTCATGACAAGTATCTCTTTATTTGAAACAAAGATCAATTCTGCACATTTTTTTCGAACAGTGCAAATTTAGCAAACACTAATAGGGAAAATTCAATGGTGGTATTACTCCTGTAACACCTGCAGTGACTGTCAACCAGCTTTAGAATATAAATAACACTTCAATTATTCCTGTAAAATAAAAATATTTCATCCTTTTCAGAGATTTGACATCCAATCAAATAACTACATTAAATCAAGGCACCTTTAAAGACTTGACAGCGCTCGAAAATTTGTATGTATAAAGTTTAACATAATTTTTATTCAAAAGCATAAACAAAACTTCCTTGTCGTTCAGAGGTAGATTGTGCCTTATTATTATGAATGAAAAAAAAACCACCTTTTCATTAAAACTCATTACATATAACACGCGTATGATTCAGAATGCCAGGCAAAATACTGCTAAAAAGCCTTAGAATTGTACTAAAATAAAAAAAAAACAGTAATTTATTTGGCCTTTTAAACATTTTTTGATTCTAGCGTCACTGATGAGTCTTTTATAGACGAAACGCGCGTCTGGCGTAAATATAAAATTTTAATCCTGGTATATATGATGAGTTTATTTAACTGTTAAACATCGTCAAACGATTTTGCATTTGCAATACAAAACATACTTTTGTAATTATCTATCTCAATTATGTAAAGTGTAAGGTTTGGAAATGTAGTCGTATTGGTCTTTTTAGAGTCTTTTCATCATTTACTAACACTAGAAATATCTACCATTAACGTTGGACTTTGAGCGCAATAGTCCAAAAGACATGCTTAAAAAAATAATCAGAATTCATCGGCAAATTTCAATGGAGAACCGCTAATTTTGATTATAATGAGAAGCCTCATATTTCCTATTAATAAAACGTGCGTAGTATTATGCACCACCTTAATAGTACATCTTCTCTCGTAAAGCTAAATGAGAAGAAAGTATTTCAAAATAACCAAAACATATCACCAGTCTGAAAATGTGTAAGGTTGGTTACTTGTTCATAATGTAACCTTTATGTCACTTGAAATATACCACTCACACTGTATCAAAGTATTGTTTAAACGGACGATAGACTTTAATTTCATAATCATGTAAGACATTTGTTTGTCTTGCACAGTGAGTTATCCAAAATCAAGGAAGTCACCAATCAACGACATTACGAAACATAGAAATTAACAACTAAGCAACACGAACCCTCATATAACGTATTCCGTATATAATAGTTATACAGCTATCAAAATTATACTTGTACAAATGAAGATTAGCGAAAGATCCCAGAGGGACAGGAAAACTGGTAGATCGAAAACATTCTAACAACGCCATGGAAAAAAAACACACAAAAAAACAGACAAATAATGGCAAACACGTCACAACAGATAAAATTAAAGACCAAAGGGCATAGAACAGCCGGACTCCAACAATGGGTATTCAATACAGCAAGGAAATCCCTCGCTCGAAGGCGAGCTTCGGCTTTCCCCTAAGCAAAAGAGGTGAACTAGTTCATTGAAAACGAACCCTGCACTAAACATGCTTAACTCAAACACATATAAATGTACTAAAGTCAAAAAGTATACAAGACAAACATAGGCAAAAGGCTCCTGAAAGGCGAGCAAGTGGGACGGGGTTTTTCATGTTTAATGACATCTCAACAATCCTGCTATACCTCTAGTCAATGTAGAAAAAAAAAAAAAACACACAGCAATACGCAGAGGAAAACTAAGTTAAAAATGTTGTTTTGTTGGTCTGATTAGATAGGAAAATCACAAATTTCTGTGAATTGAACCTGTTGTTGGAGGCTTAGCGTGTTGTCATACGATCATAGTTCGTTTAACCCCAGCAAAAATGTAATTGTCTAAAGGTAGTATCTTAAAGTTGTGCAACCGGTATACAAAATTACACATTTGTTTTTTTTCTATATTTCTTTACTAATACGTTTGTTTAAGGGTTCGATGACTCACATGGATCACATCGTGATTTCCACGCTTTTAGTACAATATTACCGTAAATTGTTAATTTAAATTTCCCAAGAGGAGCATGCAAAGGACCCTAGCAAGGTGTTCGACACAAGGTGAAAGTATTAACTTCGATAAGATCTTGCATTTTTTCGAAACTGTTGATTTTTATTTTTGCCGTTTTAGACAAAATGTTTCAAATTCTTTTTCTCAATTTTTAGGTTGACTTTGATATAAAAAAAAAAGTAAAATATATCGAATTGTTGCCCATAAAAATGGGGTTTTCAGTAATGAAATTTAAGTGTCAGAAGGAGGTCAGAATGCAGGATTTGGCACTTTTATCAAAAACATTTTTTGGGAGCGTTGAGCTGCCACCGAACCCCCTGCTGCATATCCGCTTCTGCGAGTCAGGATTAGTCGCTTGGCGACTCCTTTTAAATATTTTTTACGACATATAAACGTTTTTTTCCTAAATATTTCCGCTATACAATTACCTTTGTCGTCAAGAAACAGGTTAAGGGTCCTTGTTTACAAAATGAACCATCTATCCAGGGGAAATAGAAGGCAATACAAATGTAGTCCTCTTTTTACCTTGGATTTACAATTAGTGTCAAAATATATCTACATAATGTTAGAAGCATCAAACAGTTTACCTTAATTTCAAAATAGTAAGTAAATAATAAAGATACCCACACAACAGATGTGCATTTACTACAATAAACATGATATGCTTATACTTTTTTATCATTTTTTTTATGTTTGTTGAAATTGATAAAATGTATATTTTTATACAATAAAACATATACAATAAAGCATAAAAAAAATGTACTTTGACTCAAGTTTATACTATATTTACTGCCTAAATTTTCATTATTACCGACTCCAAATTTATTTTATCAATGATGTCAATGCCTTTCAAAAGAAGAACAAATGTTAGATTATTTTTCAAATTTTGTGTCTAGATTTTATAAATATCTTTTCGTGCTTGATGCGTTTTTCTAAATGTTATTGAATTCATAATTTTCCAGAGTGTCCATTTAGAATACATGATAACTGTCTTTCAAAAATTATCATATTTTAGTATTCCCGTCTTTTTACCTACCAGTATATTCTTTTAAACAATAGGATCATTTATTCCTATGTTTATATATAATTTTATAAGTATTTCTTGTAATTTGTTTTAAAATTAACTGTGATGTACTTCAACTGAAAATAAGTGTTGCAGGGTTTCTATATTATTGTAATTTTGACAAATGGGGCATTTTCCATTTGATGTCATCTTTTTTAATCTTTCTTTTGTATATAAAATATTGTGCATTGATTTCCATTGAAATTCTTTTACTTTTGTTTCAATTTTTCAATGTTTTAATCCCGACCACATATTTTCCCAAGGTATATTTGTTCCAAATATTTCATCCATCTAAATTTGACATTTAGAGATACATCTTTATTTAAAGCCATACGAATATATTTGAGTTTTAACTTTGATGGTTTGATAGTTTGGTTGTTCAAGTTAATGATTTCAATTTCAAGGTCATTTGATGTATTTAATTTCCATTCATAATGCAAATTCTGGTTTCCGCAAGATTTCAAAATTTACACAAATCTTTCTTTAAATTTCATTACAGCTAATAACATCTGTAGTTTCCGTATTCCAAATGTCCTGGATAGTTGTGATATCACTATTTAAAAAAGAAGAGTATAACAGTTGTTTATTTTTGAAACGAAAAGAAGAGTTTCCAAATATCCTCGTATTTAAAATATTCCTTTTATTTGAAGGTGTATCAATATTAAGAATGAATCCTAATCACGAATTTATAATTTTCTGATAAACTCGTGGTAGTTGGTTCATATCTAAACCATTTAAACTTGAACATTCCCATTCCCCCTTTTATTTCATTCAAACAGAAGACATTTCTATCTACCTGATTCACTTGTCCGTCCTGTATAAAGTTCCAAATTATATTATTTAGCTCTTTAGTATACTTATCCGGAATTCATCGTGTTTCGATCTCGTAAGAACAGAGATAAAATATCATATTTTTACTATAACATGTATAAGTGTTTACCTATAATTGTAAGCTTCCTACTTTTCCATACGTGTATACAATTTTTAACTTTATTTGTTGTTTTTCTCCAAATATCATCTTCATCTATTGCATAACCATGACAGACCCCTAATGTTTTAACATTGCCTGTGATCCAATTGATCTTATCAAATTTAAATCCTTTTCTTTTAGAAGCCCCTAAAAGTAAGCCATTTTATTTGTCATGATAGTTAATTCTAAAACCCGAAGCCTTTTCGTATACAGACAAAATTTTAAAAGTATTTTCTACAGATTTTTAATTTTTGTTAAATACCTTGGTCTCATCTGCAAACATACATAATTTAGTTTCTATAAAGTTCCCTCGCTCTCCTGGTAATTCTAATCTTTCTATTATAGTGTTACCCCTAATGGCACATGCCCTGGTTACAGCCTGTATGATATACAAAAGGGGTGCTATTGGACACCATTGCCCAGCGGAGCGAGTAATCGAAAAGTATCTTGATACAAATCCATTGGTTTTAATACATGTAGTAGCATTGCATAAAAGCATATTTATTCATGCTCTATATTTCCCGTTCAACCCTTTCAAATGCGTTTTGTTGATCCATACATAATATAATCCCTTCTTCATCTTCGTTGTCAATATAATCTTTAATGTCATGAATCATTCGGTTAGCCTCGCTTATATTTCTACCTTTAACATACCCTTTCTGATCGGTATAGATAATTTTAAGTAATACAATTTTAAGTCTTTCAGATAAAATCTTTGCAGTAATTTTGTAATCACAATTAAGTAACGTTTCTTCTCCTTTATGTTTTAAAATTAAGACTCCCTTATGTTGAGAGTTACTCAATATAGTATCACTCAAAATGTCTTGTAGTAAACTAAAGAAATCGTCTTAATTTATGTCCCAGTATAAAAACATAAAATTCCATCTTCTACCATCTTCGCAAGGTGATTTGTTCTGTTTAAAGTAATTTGAGTACCTTTTTCTGCTTCGCGACTCATTAAATTGCAAGCCGTACTAATATTAAATTTAACGCTACGCCTCTATGTTGAAAAAATATCATGTGATGGTTACTGTAAACCGAGTGTAACTGGTCTTTGACCGGTGCATTGACAAATATGTGTTTACGTATAGAGATATCCTTGACTGTGAAATGTTTTCTGTGAGCATGTATCATTCAGGTAAATCCAGAAAGTGCTTCGGTTTCTGCAATTTTATAGATGTCATCATTATTATATTTATTTGAAAGATTATAACTTGTTTCCGCCCGATTTTTTGTTTTTACTCGCACTTGTCGTAAGAAGGACATAATATTCCCTAATCGTATATTGAAAATGTCCATACTTTAAAGCGTCAAAATCAAGCTTGTCATCGAGAGTCGTCAAAGGCAAGAATTGATCAAAGTACGAAATTCAATCGTGACGTTAAAATGGCCTTTGCTCCTTAAAATCGGCCAAACAGCATTTACAGTACATACTTGACAGTTAAAACAGCTGAATGGTAAATATTCTCTTGATGTGAACTCTGAATGCCATACCGTAATAGTGCAACGTGCTATGTATGTCAAATCAAGCGTCAAATACTCATATGTTAAGATTATTTCATTGTGAATTTGGACTTCATTAGTGTTAAAATAGACATTTGTCTAGGACACGAGTCGGATTTTTTACTCATCTTCGCATCATACCATAAACCTTTTTGTAAATAAAAAGACTTATATTAACAAAAAGTTAAATGGCCATCAAGTCTCATTAATTTCAATATTATTTTTGTCTCACCTATTATGACAATCAGTTTTCTATTTTTTGTTTTGTAAGGACTAATTGTTTGGACGTACCTGAACAAAAACGTGGTAGTTTTATAAGATCATATACTGATAATTTTAAAATTGTTATATACCATGTATACTTTGTGCAAGGATTTGATGGGAAACCAATTGACATTTTTCAGGGATGACACGTTTCCATATAACACCAACTTAAGCTCTCTGTAGGTACACATTTGGGGTTGCGCGATTAATAACCAGATCGTCGATTTTTAAAATTTGTTGTCGACTTTACTTACGATAATGATGAAGTAGAGTTAAAATTTCATATCAAGTTCTAAACACTATCATCCTTATAACTTCTAACTTCAACCGAAAGCGTATGTCATACATATGTTATTAATTCGCAAAACTATTCGTTACATGTTCTAACAAATAAATTGATATGGTGTCGTCAATGAATTTGTATGCTTAGCGTGATTTATATAAAAATATTATTTTTAAATCCAGCATTATATGTAAATAACAAGAAATCAAGCTTAATCTTAACATCCAGATCAATAAATCTTATAAAATAGAAATAATATGTGTCTCTTTCAAAACTCATAATAGATATTGCGGGTATAATTCAGTATGTGAGACGAGCGTTGCTTCGACATCAGATTCATTAGTGCCATTAGAATCATAACAGTTTGAAGTTCGTTATCCGTACATTCTCTGTATCTAACAAAAAATATTGCATGTATGCAATCGAAAAATTGTTGTCAAAATGACATTTCAGTCTGATAAAAAATGTTTGATATTATCGTACAAAATAAACATAAATGATTCAGTGTATAGATAGCATGTCATATATCCATGCTTTACCGACTTACATTCAAAAGAGAGATGAGTTGATCGATATTTGATCTAAAAGTTATCTGATGAAGTATGAATCGTACGATAGAACAATTCGTCTTGTTTATCTTGAAATGACTGAACGGTCTGAATTACACGCAGTCCATTGCGATCGAAACTGCGTCTTGGAATTTATTATACCGTAGCATTACTTGTCTTATTTTTCAGACGGTTATGGAGCAATCAAATTACTAAAATAGAAACGGGAACGTTTGAAAACCTAACAGCGCTCAAATTCTGTATGTATAAAGTTTGATAATTATTTATTCTGGCAGCAAAATGAACACAAAACACCAAAAATCATTAATGAACAGAGATTGTTAACTTAGATTATGAATTTACATTCGACCAAATGTGTACACTGGAGTTTAGAGTATAAAAACTCAATATGTATGATACAATGCAAATATTTTGTATAATGTAATTATGAATCTTATAAAATAGAAATAATATATGTCTCCATCAAAACTCATAATAGATATTGCTGGTATAATTCAGTTTGTGAGACGAGCGTTGCTTCGACTTCAGATTCAGTATTGCCGTTAGAATCATAAGAGTTGGAAGTTCGTTATCCGTACTAAACATTGTCTGTATTTAAAAAAAAAATATATATTACGTGTATGCAATAGAATAATCTTGTCATTTCAGTCTGATAACAAATGTTTGATATTATCGTACAAAATAGACATAAATGTTTCGAAAATTCATTGTATAGACAGCACAACTTATCGTCCATGCTTACTAACTTTCATTTAATTCAGAAAGCTGATCGTATCCATTGATATCGAAACTGCGTCTTGTAGTTTGAAACTCCTCATTGGGGTCTATTTTGTGTGACTCGGTGGTCTATTGTAATAAAAAAAAAAAATCCAAATTTATAATGTAGATTGCGTTATATAAAAAAAAATTGAATATTATGCTTATAATATTATTGTATCTGTTAATATCTAATATGGACAGTTTTATTCCACGCAACTTTAAAACAGCTTTAGTAATGTAACACTACGATCAATTCTATCATACCGTAGTATTACTTATCTTACTTTTCAGAAGGTTAGAGAGCAATCAAATAACTACAATAAAAACGGGAACGTTTGAAAACCTAACAGCGCTCAAATTTCTGTATGTATAAAGTTTGATAATTATTTATTCTGCAGCAAAATGAACACAAAACACCAAAATCATTAATGAACAGAGATTGTTAACTTAAATTATGAATTCGAACAAATGTGCACACTGGAGTTTAGAGTATAAAAACTCAATATGATGATACAATGCAAATATTTTGTAAACTGGTTGTATAAAATTTTTCAAGAGAAATATTCTTGAATAAATTTTGTTAAATCAAAAAAAAAAAATAACGTATAAATATATAGTGCATCTGATAGATTGACATTCAGGGGAAAATAAAAACTTTAAAAACATACATACTATCCATTTTCAAAGTAATTGAAAAGATACTATTTGATAGAATATATAATGGATATAGAAGCTACTCACAAGGAGTTATGAAGACAGTTGTAACTGCCACAAATGTTCCTTTAAAGTACCATGCTATATTGAAGCCAGCAACGTAAATATTAACATGGAACAGAACATGTGAAGCTGCATCAACTAAATTAAAGTGTCATCCATGAATACAACTCTTCACACCTGATAGTTATGAAACTGCGTAAATTAACAACAATTGACAAACCAAACAGAAAAACTATAAATTGAAAAACTAATATAACAGTGACGGCGAATAAATCCTTTACAATAAAAATAATGTATGTCTTCTTTTTCAGATTTTTGTCATTCAATCAAATAACAACAATACAACAAGGCACGTTTAAAGACTTACCAACGCTAGCTGTTTTGTATGTATCAAATTAGAATTATCTCAATCAGAAGCATAATCAAAACTGTTAGTTTTTAAGAGGCAGATTTATGCTTATTATTATAAATGAACAAAAAACTATAATATATATTACGAGTACACTCCAGAATGCCAGACGCGAATTACGTCTTCATTATATTATCTTTGACACTAAAATCATAACAGTTGACAGTTTCCTATCCGTACTTAACATTTCGTTACAACAATACCATTAAAATATTAACTAAATTCTTACATAGATAGGCAGATATGGTTTTAAAGATTTGTTATACCTGTAGAAAACTTTTTTCAAACTGGATAGCACGTCTTCATTTTAACGGACATGATCTTTACCGTGTCCGTAAATTTAGTGACGATCCTGGTAAACTTATCGATCCATTGAAAATAGTATTCTAAAAGTTTACCAATTCAACACTGTAGATCATTGATTTATGTCATATTGTTTGGGTTTTTTTCTTTTTTTTTCAGTAAACTATATCAGTGGAAGAATTTAGTAAAAGTTTTATGTAATTTGTGGTAAAGAAATCCCTGGCTTAATAATTTACCAGTAATACATAGATTACGTGCGTTAAGGTAAAACAAAAGCTCAACAGGCACGGGCATAGCGAACTAGTTGTGAAACATATACACCGTAAAATGGTGCTAAAGGGATATCACCATCCAAATAGGGAAAATTAACATTGGGAACGAAAAATCGTTCCTTTTTTTGTAAATTTAAGTGTAAAACCGAAATATCAAAATAAGAATGGACATTTATTACCGTTTAAATTTAGTTTATTCAAATTAATTGGGTAAATTTCGGGAGTATATTTAGAAAATTCTTGACTAGTTAACAAAAAAATATATCCAAGATAACGGTAAGTGTGAGTGAATTTTTTTTAATTAAATGCAAATAAATCGGATCTTCACTGAATTTGGTCATAAGCTGTGATTCATAACAAAAACCAAGTCTGCTGTAAAAGGAGCGCAATAAGTGCCCAGTATTTTTTTTTGTTGTTTTGGGGATGTACAAGTACATTTGTAGCCCAACTCTTTGTTTTTATGGGATGTATTTCTATTTGTATCCATCTGATGAGTTAAGGTGGTATGGGAGTCTAAAATTAAAATGATAGAATTTGTTCATTCTTTGTCAAAACGTAGTATCTCTTGATATACATGATATATGTTCAAAAATATAATAAAAATGATAGGTCACCGTGCATTTTCTCAAGCTACAGATTGTGACAAAATTACTTATTTTGTATGGATTATACAGGAGAAAACACCATATTGTGATTAAAAACTAAACAAAATGATAGAATTATAAAATATATTAGGAAAAGAAGCTTTCAGACAATGCCTTGAGAATATCAAAAGAAAAGATAAGGTCACCGTATGTTTTTCCGGCTAAAATGCAAATTAGGAAAATTACATGTAAATTCCTTCAGAAAATGTTCTGTTTTAGAGTTACCTCTCTTTAAAATGCCAATTGAAAAACATTTAAAAACAGCAAAAAATAATCACACAAAAATATTAATATTTATAAGTTATATTCTTATAAATTGGTTCTTTTAAATGAAAATTCACATTGAATATCTGGATTCCCGCATCCAATTTTACTAATTTGTTAGAAAATCTGGACCTTAGGGTCTCTGGTTTTTACAATCCAAGATGGCGAGAGACACCCATACCACCTTGAGCCAGTTCAACTGATTTTAAAGTTCGTTCTTTTGTTGTACTTTTACAACACTGTCCTAGGTTAGAGAGAGGGTTTGTTGGATCCCGCTAACATGTTTAGCCTCGCAATGTTCTGTGTGTATGTATAAAAAAAGAACATGGGACATGCTTGCCAATGAAACATCTCCCCACAAGAGACCAAATGACACAGAAATTGACAATTGTAGGTCACCGTATTGCCAAGTACCACTACGGTGCCTGTCAAAAATCAGGAGCCTGAATTCAGTATTTGTCGTTTGTGGATGTGTTACATGTACATATTTGCTTTGTTCAATTTTTTGTATATACATAAGTTAGTTTTTCTCGTTTGATTTTTTTTTTTCGTTGTTCATTTGGGGGTCTTGTATAGTTCCATATACAGAATGGACTTTGCCCATTGTTGAAGGCCGTACGATGACCTACAGTTGGTAATTTCTATGTAATTTGGTCTCTTGCGGAGAATTGTCGCATAATTTACGTGTATGCAATAAATAAAATGCTTTTAATTATTTCATTATGTTCACTTTGTTTTACTCTAAACAGTAGTTATTTCAAATATATATATTGCATTATTGTACAAAATCGGCATAGTCTGGTGATTGTGATGGTTTTGTGAGTATCTACCTTTATCTAAAAACCAACGGTTTAATATTACATTGACATCATGTCATAGAAAAAATATATGCAACCAGTGTATGTTTCTTTTTCTTATGTCTTTTTGATAGACTAAAGCCATTTCAATCTATATTTTATTCTTGGTCTATTTATGTTGTAATGCTGGATTACTGACTCAGATTATGGTGACGTTTGACGCATGATTAAACGTTTAAATCCTCTGCATTTTTACGCAGCTGTCGTCAAAAGCCTGTTGTTCAGTAGTACAACAAAGTATAAAGATAAAATCATTGAGAACCCTTCGTGTTGCCAAATGCAGCTTAGTGCATCATATTGCATAACTAGCCGTTTAGCCAATGTATTGTTTACCGAAAACGTAGAATATTTACAACTAGGAATTTCAACATTCAATATAAGATCAAGTATCAATTACATTCTCAAAAAAAAAAAGTAACATATTCGGTACCAAAACGTATTGAATCATATAAAATATGGTTTTAGGTGTGCATGGTGTGTGAATATCAACTATATTTATTGAATGCCAAAGACACAATTCTTCACCCGAGGACTTTTTTGCCTACAACTATAGGTCACTGTATGGATTTCAGCATAAAGCAAAAGTCCTACTTCATATTGCTTCTTCAATTGAGTTAATGAAACATCGAATGAAAGCAAAACTGCATTTAATTTAATGGTCACATTCATTAATTTTAGTCTTGAACAGTCATTGTGATCTTAAAATCTTCCTAAAAGTCTGAAACTGAAACTCAAACCGTTAAACTTAAGATAGAATAATTTATTTTTCAGTACTTTTCTGACGTGTTGATTTTAATATAAGTTGATACAGTATGACAAGTGTACTAGACCCCAAATCAAATAAAAAGAAGGAGTCCGTGAAATCTGATCAAAAAAAAAATGCTGTCAATCAACAGAATCAGGGAAAAGTAACTGCCATAGTCCGTACTTTTCACATTATTTTCGAGGAAACATAAGCCCTTGAGTAAAGTAAACTTATACTTAATTAGATTTGATAGACCATGTACGATTTGTCTGAACAACACTGCATTTATTGCAGTGAATATGTCTTAGAATTAAATAAAAGACTACACAAAACTCACCGTTCAGTCTCTTTCTGAGCTGTCCAATCAAACTGACGATTCCAGTTAAACTTTGGTTTAATAGTTCATTTGTTAATGTCTAAACTCACTAACGCGTTGTTTTCTTAGATCTCATTTTATAATTAACTTTTATTAAGATACATGTAGTAAAACAGAAACAGATGTTAACTACGTGATATTGTATGTGATTTTCTATATTATAAATGTAAAATGTAAGTAAATATCTATAAGTGCTATGGTATGAGTATGTGTGCAAGTTCTATAAATTAATTTGTTTGTAAAATTTGTCATGTGACGCTGTAAGGGGCAAAAGTTTGTTTGTACAATATTATCACTTTGAATGTTAATGTTGGTACTTCAGATGAATTTTTAAGTTTATGTGCTTGTGTGTCTTATTCCATATATAGGTACTGCAACACATGTACGTACAAACATTTGCTAGGTAAAGGTCACGACTCGATACTTATCTGGGTCAAATCAGTAACAATTTTGTTAAGATTAAAGGTGCAACTGAGAAACATATATCAGTACTCCAACGTAAAAAATAGATCTCAAGATACCAGGCAAGTTGTCTACTCTGCAAAGTTGTCGATTCTGTTTTTTGAGATTTGTTTTGAATCAAGGATCATTCGAATGGCGCGTATCACATGCGTATCTGTCGATGTTCGTATTTCACGCATTTAAAGCTCTTACAACAATCTTAGTTTGTGATGTTCACCTTGATAAATATCTTTTTTTAAAGATAATTGAGATTTCAAAACTATACTATATATTAATTATAATCCATATGATGATAAAACAACGACCAACAGTAATATAAAAAACAGAAAGAGGGTGAATATTTTACAGTGAGAAATAAATTTTCCGTGTGTGATTAAACTTGACAAATTTAATTAAATTATCCCTCATGGACAACAATTCAAATAAAACAAGTTATTATGCTGTATAATATAAGTAGTCATGAAACCATTTATCTTTTCAGAGATTTAAAACGCAATAACATAACTATAATACAAAAAGGAGCGTTTGCAAACCTACCAAGGTTCATCATTCTGTATGTATAAGTAATTAGTAATTAGTAATATACAACTCGTCTTAACAACAATGTTAGATCTGTAAATTTGCTTTCGCAAATATTTTGTTCTTCCTCGTCGGGATTCGAATCCATGCTACTGAGATATCGTGACACCAAATCGCCTGTATATATATACGTAAAAAATAATTTTCACATGTGCAGATATATATATTCATTAAATAAAATAATAAAATAAGTAAAAGGTTAACAGTATTAATACGCTAGAACGATCCGTTTTGTTTATACCGGACTTAACGGAGAGAAGCACGTGTCTGCAGTGAATTTCGATCGGAACGGTGGGTAACAATTTTAAAACAGCTCTTAACGTTATATATCAATTGGAACGTTCGGTGAATTAAACATTAACCAAACCTACAATACAGATTCAGACTTAGATATTGCTATTAAAATATCAATGAAATAAAGGCACAAATCAGCAGAAAATGCCTACATTTCAATCTATAATTATATACTGGCGAGTGTCAACAATCTTGTGACGTCTATTTTCGCTGAACTAGTATATATTATTTTTGTTTAGGTCCTAGCTGCAACCCGACTCCGGATACGGGGTTTTCTCGAAGTGTTGAAGACCCATTGGTGACCTTGAGCTAGTTCTTCTCTTTCTTTTCTGTGTTGTCTCTTCGATGCATTCCCAGTTTCCAATTTCAATTTTGTTAAGACTGAAAATACCAATACAGCCGATTCTATAAGAAATAAACAGAACTTTTTTTCTGTTTCTGAAATTTGGGCGAAAGTCAAATAACTACAATATATCAAGGAACGTTTAAAGCCCTACCAGCACTCAATTCTGTGTACAATAGATATAGGAATATGTGATGTGAGTGCCAATGAGACAACTCTCCATCCAAATAACAATTTATAAAAGTAAACCATTATAGGTCAATGTTCGGCCTTCAACACGGAGCCTTGGCTCGCATCGAACAAAAAGCTATAAAGGGCCCCAAAATTACTAGTGTCAAACCATTCAAACGGGAAAACCAACGGTCTAATGTATATACAAAACGAGAAACGAGAAACACTTATAAATTACATAAAAAAACGACAACTACTGTACATCAGATTCCTGCCTTAGGACAGTTGCAAACATTTGCAGCGGGATTAAACGTTTTAATGGTACCAAACCTTCTCCCTTTTTCAGAAGCAATAGCATAACATCACAACATAGAAAACCACACGATAAAATATTAATTGGAAGGCTTAACTCAATCAAAAAACGTAAATTAACACACTATAAACGAATAATTTTGATCTGCGATACCTGAATGCAAATGCACAGTTAATAAAATATTAGGGACAAACATTCAAGGCCAAAAAGCAAACAAACAAGTCCAAACAAAGCCATGGCAAGACACCACCTCGAAATATTTAACCCTTCGAAAATAATCACTTTTGAAAAAAAATCTACAGGTAAATGAAAAATAACTGTGTCGTTCAAGGTATACTACTTATGTGTATACAATTCTTCCAATAATTAGGAATACCAAGAAGGTTCTGTCATATAAATACTCAATTTAACACTAGATACAAATTGGGATGAACATCAACAATAAAACTATTCAATTAGAGCTAGCTAAAACTTCCCTGTACAGATTTAAGGAGAATAATCTTGATGTTCGTACAAATGTAGTACGAAGAAATGAAAATTAGTAGATATTCCAAATAATCAAAGCTGGTATATAGACAAGATCCATATTAAAATAAAATAACAAAAGAATATTATAAAAAGGTATCAACAGGTCAAATTAACAAGAAAATACGATTTGAGAGTACTCGCAGTTACTGACAGCTAGTTAAATGCAAAAAAAACAATTAATAATAAAAAAATCATGAACAGTCAGAGAAGACATGACGTGTGCAATGTCAAGAATAAATGTATCGACAAGTAGTAGGATAGTGAGGAGCGACTTCTTTAGAGATAAAAATTAACGTGTGTGTGTCTTTATACATCCCGCCTCAAAAGAAGATACAATTTAGTCATGTTTTAATTTTCTAATTAGTGCCAATGTAAACTATA